>JAODUD010000026.1:6959610-6983222 GCA_026784285.1 Stomatorhinus walkeri | reverse complement strand
TAACAACTCTAAGTTATTAAGTTCTTCCCAAGCGAGCTTGATGGGCCGAATGGCCTCCTCTCGTTTGTATAGTTCTTGTGTTCTTATGTTCATATGTTGCACCCTTTCCAAAGCAGCAATGTCCTTCTTAAGGTATGGTGGCCAAACCTGCACACAATATTCTAGGTGGGGTCTTACCAAGGATTTGTGTAATCGTACCATCACCTCCCTTAAGTTAAGCTCCACAAACCTAGAGATATAACCCAACATCCTGTTGGTCTTTTTTATTGCCTCCCCACACTGGCGAGAGTGGGACATGGAAGCATCAACATACACACTGTTTTCTCATAATTTTTCCCACCATCGTCCTTCTCACAAAAGGGTCATTCAATAACAATCTCATTGAATTTGGTGGAGGCTGCCCCTCAACTGTTGTCGTCGCCGTCTTCTCTCTCTGACTGACTGACCTGAGAGCAATCCAAAACTTTCCCTTTTCTACTGTAGCAGGGGCGAAATTTCCAGTGCCCCAAAACCATTTCATTCGGCGATGCTGATAGACCAAATTTTTATTATTTTCGCCTAGCATCCATACACGATTGGCTCTTGCTGCACTTCTGGAGTGCTTTGATGAGCGCCCCAGAAGAGAAATGTCGGCGGAAATTCACTGTTGTTTAGATAATTCAGATTGCATGTAGGCACACACTATTAAGTAAAACTGACATTGATAATATATATATACACACACACACACACATTATATTCCCCCCACATCTGGGAGGACAGCGCCCAAGCTGCATTCATCAAAATGAATGCATATTAATGTTCTGCTGCACCATGTTATGGAAGCATGTTCAGACTGATGTTTTCACTGTTGATGTGTGGGGTTTTCAAACACTGATAATGATTGTGAGACATTTAGGGTGTAAACTGCTTCGTGAGGGAGAACTGATATTGGATAAAATTTTTTACCATAATTTAAATATGTTCTTAAAATGTTCACATTTTTCACTTTTTATACAGTATATCCTTTAATAAATTGTTAATGATAAATGCAAGTTGTTTTAGAACTTGAATAAATAACTTTAATTGTGACAATGGAGGCTGTCCATATTTTTGAGAATTTATTTTAAATTTATTCATTAAATGGAATAGGTTTTCATTTGTTTTTGAGTTTAACACACTTTGATTTTTTGAGTAGATTTTTCCAAAAGCAATACGTTTTCTATTATGAAACTGGGTTATAGCTATGTCGGTTGAACTTATTTTTGTTTAGTGTAATTGAATAATTTTAATTAACTAAGTACAGATTAAAGAAATAATTATGTAGTAATACAATATATAAGTATGCAAACTTAAAATTTGACAGAAAACATAAGAAATTAGTAAAACTAACGTATTTTTCAATTACAATATGCCTAAAAAATGTTGCAAGTACTTACATTTTTTTGTGTGAAATATATGTTTCTAGTAGTTTAAGTCACATCATTCTTGCCAACTGAATCTATTTCCTTCTATCAGTTAGCTGTAAATGTCTGAGAAGTGTGCATGACTACAAGAGCTTATTCAGCCACTTGATTATCAAATAATTCAGATTTATGGTGGTGTCTGACTGCTGTCATTTTATTGGCCAGGATTAAACATAATAAATGTCATAGTGAGGTAGATTAGTGAAGCAACAAAGAGTTGGATTATGATGTAGGACACGTTGCCATGGCAGCATGGCAGGATAAGAGTTAAGCTTGCTTTGACACTACTTATTTACTGTCATGTCTTTTTATTCTTATGCTGCACTCTCTTGACCAGTATTGCATTGCTGATTGTCCTATTTTCCACCCTCCCAATTTTTTCATTTCGTTTTTCATTTAGTCCAAAAAGAAGTAGAACATGTAGAGGAAATACACACAACATCCACACGCCATACACAGGAAGTAGTGGGGCTCAAATATACCATCCCTGGATGTGTGAGGTCAGTGTGCCACCCCTTGGATTGATTCATGTAATCTGAAAATAAACAGATTTTTAAAATTCATTGTAATACATATCAAGTCTCTATCATGAAAATAATGTGCCAACTAATGTTATGATTTAATAAAAAAATAAATATCAGCTAATACCCAAGAACTCAATGATTCTAGAGGGAAAAGTGATTGACATTGGGTAATCTCCAAAGTCATGTGTTGTAATGAAAAAATATTTGCAAATATAGTTGTCATGTATAGAATATTGTCTAAGAGTCTGACATGCAGTAAAATCAGTATTCATATATTGAATAGGTCTCATGCCTTCTCTTAAATTCTCATTTTGCTAGTACTTACATTCCACATTATTTCAAATTATTTAGTATTATTTTTTTCCACCCACACTGATGATCAATATAGGCATTGGGAGTATGGGTTGCTGGGTTGTTGTTCTGAAATTGTTTTTCTTCTCTCAATTTTCATACATACAATGACATAGGATTTAACGGTTGAAACGAGTGATGAGACGTGGTGTGGGTTTTAGGGTGTAGATTAGTGGGTTATGTGTTTGTATCCATATCTGGAAGATCTATCCTGGGTCTATTAAAATGATCAGATACCTACGGCGTATTTGAGCAAGGCCTTCAACCCCAAATGGTCCTGTGATTCTGGCTGACTCTGACTCCAAAGGTCTCTCAATATATATATGTGTCTGTGTTTCTTAGAGAGAGCAAGATGGGGTGTGTGACAATTACCCTCTTTCCGTACAAAGAAAAATGAAGTGCCTCTGTTCTAAGTGACATCATTCATGCTGTTTTCATTTCAGATGAGTCACCTTTAAAACAAATACATTTTGTAGCAGGTTTGACTATTTCCCTGTAATGACATATAATTTCTCTCCTAACAAAAGGAGCTAGAATTATTTCAGTCATAAATCCATAAAATAGCCTTTTTTGAATCAGTCTAAATTACAGTAGACTGGAAATCAAAAGATTATCCATGCATGTCACATGAAAGAGAAATGCAACTGAGTCAATTACTGACATTTTGTCAAAGCATTTCTAGAAGAATAATAAGGTCTTTCTATATATATGATATTGCAGGTCAAGACCCCCTGTTGAATGTCATGATGACTCTTTCTAATTGCAATTTATGTAATAGCCAGGAAAGAGTTTGGAAAACTGGTAGTGCGTTTCATGTGAAGATTAAGAAAAGATTATAGCTTGTCAGAACTGACAGACTTCAGTTAAGCACTTCTTTTTTCGCTTTGGCTGCGTTAGACCTATCTCGCCCAGCAATTAACTTGGCTCTCATCAATAATTTTCTGAACTGACAAGACTGACAAGAAAAGTCACTGTTGTTAATACAGGAGACATTGACTTCTGCCAACTTTCTTAATAGCTTCAATCAGCCATTCAGAATAGTGGGACATGGATGGTTTCATCCAAAATGTAGCTATTACTAGAAGAAGAAAAATGTTCATTTATTCCATTTGTAACAAATTAATGACCTAAAGAGGAGTGATGTTAAATATTCTAAAAATATAGGTATGAAAAATCTTAAGACATGAAGTCTTCATTTGAAAATGAATTTAATTAAAGATACATTTAGTATGAATACAATTAGTAAATATAATACACATATGACAAAGACAAGCATGATTTTAGAGCATGCATTGCCAAGGTCTTTATCTTGGATGTTTATTTCATATTAGCATAGTTCTTATATATAAATATAACCTCTTCAGATTTCCTCTTTATTCTTTGTGTTCCTGTACTATGTGTACAGAATAAATAAGATTTGAACTTTGTCGCAAACAGCAAAAAGGCTGACCAGTTGAGATTCTGTGCATTTTATGTGTTGCACATCCAGGCCTGCATCTGTAATGCCCCACCATGACTGTGGTTATAGAACCTTTCTATTGCATGCATGTCTTTCTATGACATCATTATATGTGGCAATTCCCCTGTTTTACCCAGCATGAAACTCAGAGGTGTTTCAAGTTGCTTGTCAAAATGTCTTGGAGACAGACAGGCTAAGCACATTTAGATTTGCACACTGTCTGTTGTCTGTCTGTACAGTGAAAGGAGTTGTGATCTCTATCAGTTGTACCCTTTGTCCAGATGTACATAATGAGCAGCAAAGGAACAGTAGATGAATATTCAATGGTTAAAATTTTGTGGGTGCCATCTTGTATTTTCTCGCACCTATGGCTCATCAATGTGGTTCACTCCATTGATTATGCACTTTTAAAAATGCAATACAAAATCCAGTCAATCAGCAAAGAAATAAATAAGTGGGGCATTGAGTGTAGCTCCATGGATCTGGATGGATTTGGAATATGTGTCCATGTCTGGGAGGTTGCCGGTTCAAATCCTGTGGCCAGCAGAGTAATCATGTCACTGTTGAGCAGTGAGCAAGGCTCTTATCCCCAGTTGCTCCAAAGATGCTGGCTGACCCTACTCTCTGATCCTCAATTTTACATTACTTTATCTGTTAACTTAATTTAATTAAATGAAACACCTGCAGTTGCTACAGAATTTAGGATAAAAGAAGAAATGTATTGTTCCATTATGGTTTATACTTTGTAGGTTGCTGCTAATAATTGGCTGCACTGGGAATCCAAAAGTTAAAATATTTATCAGTTAATTTTTGTAAGCATTACTGTAAAAAGCATATATTCAAGGGTATTTGAATCTTAATGTTATGACCTTCTGTCTGTGGATTGTGACATGTAGGACTACACATGTTTCACACGTATTACGAGTATACTGAATTACATCGTCCCATTTTTATAACAAGAAGTATCTATAATATATTTATATATTGCGTAAATTCCTAAAGTTAGCAGCATGCTTTATTTTTTGTGTGTGAGTATGTGTATTTGTGTAAAATATATTGTATGCATGTGTCTCTGTGCATGCATACTCTTTCAAAATATAACAAGGTACACTTAATTACAGAACAGAAAATCTGGTTTTGATATTTAACCTAGGATATTGAAAAGCAAACATCAGAAAACATATTGTAACATTGCCACTGGTGGCAGTATGCACTCCAAATAAAAAACAACAAAGTACACCTTTAATTATTTTTTATCTCCCACAAACAACTTTAATTGCTTTGAGTAGGCCGAGAGGGATGGAGTCTAGATTCACCAGGGATTTCATCAAGCAGCAAAAGATAGATACTGTATTCTAATGGGTTTTTCTGTGACTACAGAGACACAGACTGCTAATGACCCAGTAGTCACCTCACTCGTTAACAGAGCCCAGGCCTTTAGCTGGCTGTGATTGGTCATTACCAGTGATGGCTTTAATTGGGTACTGGGTGTTGGTTTTCCAAGGTGTGCAAAGGCCATTGTTGTATCATTAGATCAATGTGATAATGGTCACTCATGGGAGCAAGGTAATCTCAAACTAGCAAATTAAAACTCCCACACAAAACTCTTGAGATACATTTTGAGATATTTCACCTGTCATCCACACCTATGCATTTTTTGCATTATAAATGTAATCATTAATGGAAATGTATTTTTTTCAATTAACTCTTGATGGATAAAGATATTTGGTGAAGTGAAATATGACCAGGAAAATAAGCAAAGCCATGATTCACATAATAATCCATTATGTGGTCTTAGATTTCCTGTATAGTATACATGTGTTTGTTTTCAATTTTGAGAACAACAGAGAAAAACAAATAAGCTTTACAACAAACCATCAGTATTCAGCAATAGCTGCTATGCTCTGACAGATCTTGATTACTGAGATTGTGTTTGGAATTTAACTTATCTTATTTGAATGGATGTTTTTGTTGTTGAATACTGGTTGGCCTATGCTGTATTTTATCAGTTTTATATACTTGCATTTCATGGCATACATATCAAAACAAATTGTGTGTGTATGTGTGTATTATATGTAACCTTATAGAACACCTTGGCTTAGTGGCATGCTATTTCACTTCTGTAATATACCTGTATGAAAGAAATGACTACAAAGAGTCGTGAATGTTGATATGAATGGTTGAGGAAGTACATAATGAGGAGGAGGAAGCATTGCACTGTTTTTTTGCAGAAGCCACATGGGGTGCAGGATGGTGTCAATTTACACTCGGCATTGGCATATGTTCAACTCTACAGTATCAGTGGGTTATTTGTATTTTTCTCCCATTTGTCTCCCAGTTGTCTACAATCTACGAACCCCTGGGGAATATTTTCAAATTTATGAAATCAGTGGCAATTAAAGCTGAAATAACAACCTAAACACATTTGATATTAAGCAATGTGTCCAGACATTTCTGGCAGTATTTTTGAATACTTGATAGGACAGAAAGAGATAAAGTGCATTTGTCAAGGGAGATTCAAGCATCCCTGTTTATTTCCCTGTACAAGTCTTGCTCAAACAAACAAACAATAACAGGCTGTCTGGGGACTACACTGGAACTGATAAGATTGCATTGTTCACCTTTGATTGATAATGACTGTCCAAAAAGATTTGTTGTCCTTCTGCTGTTTTATTTTTTTTATGTTAAACAATTTTATCAGATTGATTATTCAGACTCAGCTGCCTCTTGGCTTCCTTTTCTTTATGTAAGAATGTCATTTATTGATTTTTTTTATATAAGTCAAAGGATGCTTTCACGTAAACCCTATCTGTAGAAACTGGTAACTAGGTGTTACGTGACGATGACACAAAGCAAGTGGATCCCTGATTGTAAATACTCAGCAGGTTTATTATGAACACAAGCAACGGAGCCAAATCGGGAGACAGGAATCGTGGTCGTGGGACAAGCCAGGGGTCAGTTACCGATTGAGTCAATCCTACAGACATGGACAGGACAGGAAGACGATGGGCAGACAGGATTGAATCACTATCAGTTTGAATTAAATTTTATGAGGAGGCACAAATAAGTGTTAGTTATGTACTTATCCCATGACCTTTCATCATTAATCAGTCATGTGTTTCATGCAGTTATATGCATGTATTTGTTAATGATTTGTACCTGAGTACTAACTGAGTTACTTGTGCCCCTCAAATAAAGTGCTACTGAATCACTCAAGATGCTATACCAGGGATGGACAATCTTATCCACAAAGGGCTGGCATTTATGCAGATTTTTAAGATAACCTTTAGGTCAGCTGTTCAAACCCAGGTGTGAGAACTGTTCAGCCAATCAGTCCTCTAATTAGTAATCTAATAAGGGAGTTGCAGCGAAAACCCGTAAACGCATCTTCCCTTTGTGGATAAGACTGACCACCCTTGTGCTGTATTGTATCTTTCAAATATTCCCTGATATATTATGTTTTGGATTTTATTTCTGACAGTATTTGACATATTTAAATACTGTTATTTAAATACATTTCCTTATGTTGCTCTGGAGAGATAAATGTAGATGCAGTCACATGACTGGGCTAAAGACTTTGTGTCATCAAGCACAATTACTTTACATCTTGACCATGAGTTTCTTTACAGGTAAATAGATTTCTCCTAAGTCACCCTTTCTTCTGACTTATGGTGAGTGATGTTTTCTCTGTTCTAAAGATTCCATCTTTTTCCTCCATGTACCAAAAAAGCAGAAAGGATAAAGCAGGTCTGCCACACACATACACTGTTGGTGAAGCTTAATACATAATTTATGCAAAGAAAAGAATGGCAAATTTATAATTATAAAACTATAAATAAACTATAGTTTCTGTCTTATTGCCATGTGAAAAGGAAAGTCATGATGATAAAATTACCCAGCTTTTTGTTTTCTGATAATGAGGTTTACAGTGACAGTGCTCTCACTAGAGCTGTGATGTGACATTATTCTATGACCTCACTATCACCACTCATATCTACACCACTGCAATCCCCTATGCAGCACTGAACAGCATCCGTTGTTCTCGTACCAGGTAATATCCCACCGTTAGCTATCTTTTCAGCTGGATGTATAAACACCATGTTTTTCACTACAACCCCCCCATCCCCCTACCACACTTCCATTTCCACCCAACCAGCAACCCAGCCAGTATAGATGTTGCCCACTAATTGCAAATCATCTGTGATATACACGGCTGCTTCACTAATTGCCGCTCGAAGCTGTGCTCATTAACTGTTCTCATCTGGCTTGGTACACAAACTAAACAACTTGCAAACGATCCAGCAATTACTTATATTTTACCCACTCCAGCATCAGGCGGGAATCAAAATAGCTGCAGCAAATAACAAAAGGCGTTTGGCTGCTAATGTCTAAAAAAGCTCCACAGCAAAGGAGGCTCATTAAAGAATATTTGTTTTTTTAAAAAGGAACCACAGCAGGGCACTCTTGAATAGCTGTAACAAGCTTTCTTAAGTACAACACGCCCACAGATCATTTATTGACCAAACTGAGTTTTCTTGTTTACCAATAAAATGGAGAAACATTGACAATGTGTGGGTAACATGCGACTCCTTGCTGCCAGCTTATGTTTTAACACATACATCGTGGCAGCTGGGTGAGAGCGAGAATGTGTGTTGTCATATACAAAAACACACATTCCTATTGTATTCTCAGACATACAAGAGCACTCAGACACTCACTCACTCATCCTCCTATCTCAAAAACAAATAAAAAATGAGTTACTTCTGTAAAAACAAAGACCAATGCACACACATATCTACATGAGCAATACACACGTTAACACACAAACATATACATATCTCCAAGCATAATACACTGGTGTGTATTTCTAATGTTTACAGAAACGCACTTTATTAACAGCCCAAATACGTACAGATATATACATGCCATCATAAACAAATGTCTCTGCAGGGACTCAATATATTCCTTTAAATTTCAGAAAGGGTTGCATAGGCACAAACAGAAACACACACATTCTTATTCTTTTCATATCAACAATATGTAAGCAAATAACCATATACACCCAGAAAGAGCTACAGAATAAACAA
Source organism: Stomatorhinus walkeri (assembly GCA_026784285.1). NCBI lineage: Eukaryota > Metazoa > Chordata > Actinopteri > Osteoglossiformes > Mormyridae > Stomatorhinus > Stomatorhinus walkeri. The sequence continues at coordinate 6,974,356 of JAODUD010000026.1, read as the reverse complement.
AAGAAACATAGCTAATTTTAATGTGTTTGCTGAACACAAAGCTATTCATTGAATCCTATCTCAATGCCATTATCTTCCATTGTAAGGGATGAAAGGGAAGCAGGAATTTTATGTGGGTGGAAAACAGGCTTTTTTGTGAAATCCTCTTTAAAAACAGAATAAGGGAAAATGGCGACGCTGAAATTAAGCAAAATAATGGGAAAGACTATGGGAGGAGAGGCCATTAGTGAAGGGATATTGGATGGCTTATGGATGCCTCTTACATTTTGTACCACAAACCAGGTTAATTATTTCAGTTGTTAATGATTTTTTGTGTGTATATGTGAGTGTGTGTGTGTGTGATTCTATGTATTTTAAAATTTATTATTTTATATGTTTTTCCTTGAAGTCTTTTTCAGGGTCAGATGTGGGTACAGATATAGAAATTTATAGCATTTTACATTTATAGCATTTATAGAAATTAAATCACACCAGAAGCAAAAATAATACCCTAGAAAATCATATAAAATAACACACACACACACACACACACGTATAACTGATGGAGTAGCTTTTCAAAATATTAAATAATTTCCTAGTTCACAAAGAAACAACTGTAGTCTTTATGTCAGCTTCTTGCACATTCTTTGATTTTTGAATCATGTCTTACCTTGGTCTTCATGTTGTGGTCACAATGTAAAAACGTTTTTCTAGTTTTGCACTTGATTACATAGAGAGAAATCACTTAGTGTTTACTATGCCATTTCTGAGGATCTTTCACAGAGACACTGCTCGGAATAGAAAGCATTGGCAGGAATTATGGCATTTTTATGGTTCGCAGTTTGAATTCCTAATTTATGCTTTTACATGATTTTTCAAGCTTATTAGTTTTGATGGTTTGTTAACATACAATGATATTTAATATGCATCTGTTAACATCTTCATTATCATTTTTTAACAGTGGTAACAATCATGCAAGGAAACCTAGCAGACATATTTTTAAGGTGCTCTTTTTTAAACAAAAAATTTGTTAGTGCTCATACCTTAACTAAATTTGAAGATTTTTACGAAATTAATGTGTATCATGCTGTTATGATATATTAACCCTCTGGATAAACCCGCAGGATAAACCAGAAATATCCCCACATTTGAGTTTTTGTCATAGAAGCATTTAAAAGACAACCCCAGAAACCCTGAAGGTCTAATTTTAAAATATATCACTGGGAAATTAAATATATTTTTACAGATTTGTAAGGAGAATAAAAAAAAAAAAACAAGAGTGACTGACACGAGTGTCTGAGTCTCAAAACATTCCTAATCGCCCATCCATTTGCAAATAGCACTATTCATGTGATAACGATACGATAATTTCGCAGTTAACCTAATATAAAGCAATGTGATACAAACGCAGTTTGGGAAATAAGAAAAATGCATTTTGATATGGAGCTGGAAAACGTGACTATATAGACAAATGACCAATCAAATCTTCCATTTTAGTATTTGTATAATGTGTGTATAAACATAATACCATAAATGTCAAAATTGTAACTTAAGAATTGGTAAGTTATGCCCATAACTGTAGGAGAAATTGTGTAAGACTTGAGAAACAAGGATAAGAATCCATTCCCACATACATGTAACTGCGAGTTGTTTTCTTCTGACAGCAGTTTTCAGAGCTTTGGAATTACTAAAGCTTTTGATAGTGTATTATTACTGGAAAATTGTGTCTGGCTCCCAAAGCATTACTGCTGCACTTTGTTTCAAGGGTGGCACAGTGACACAATGGGTAGCATGTTGCCTCACACCTCCAGAGCTGGGAGTTTGAATGCCACCTCTGCACTGTGTGTGTGGAGTGTGTTTGTTTTCCGATTTCGCATGGGTTTCCTTTAGGTATACTGTACCAGTTTCCTCCTACAGTTCATTGATGTCAAGTCAATCTACCTAAATTGCCCATACTGTGTGATTGTGTGTATGTGCAACATGCAATGACATGGCAGCCCATCCGGTGTGTCCCCCCTGTAGTGCTTAGCCCAGACTTTAGTCCCCCATGCAACTCTGCAGGGGAAAGTGGTTGTAAGATAGATGCGTGTTAGGGCTAGCTCCTTAGTTGTCATGCTTTTGAAAAATTAGTGATCAAATTTATCTGGCATTTTTCCTACTGTCTTCTTTTATTCTAGAATATACAGGAAACTCACATTATCATGTCATCTTGCACTCTTTAGAACAAAGTGGGCGAATGAAAATGATGTGTGGTGTAAAGTTCTAATGAAGGGCTCCCAGGTGTGAGTTGTGCTCGTCGTTACCAGTTTTCCCTCTTTTCACCGCAACTGTCTGGGGAATGTATTTGAACAAATAAAATACCTCTTGTAGCTGGGCTCATAACACTGTTAATTAATGTAGCAGACGTTAAGAAACTGTAGGGGAACAGCAAGACTCAATTACCCTGGGAACAGGCAAGCACAGTTTTACCATTTGTTATATTAAGTATTAGGAATTAGTACCGTCCAGGTATAATTAAAATTTTTTCAACCTTCACCAGCAACATGTGGAAACTTATTAATTTCCTTTTCAAACTCCTCTGTGAATTAACATATGGCATAATGTTGCTGAAGGTAAACTAAGTAACAAAAATGTAGAGGGCACAGATAGAAATACTTATAATTTATAGAAGATTAATTTGTTCAATGTGCTGTGAGTTTTTCAAAAGGGTGTTTGAACTGATATGTTCTACTAGTATTAAAATTCCATTTTTTATCAAATACATGTCAGCAGATATTATTTTGGCATAATAGTGTGGGATATATTGAGATATATGATAGAAATCTGAATTAAACAGATCTAAATGAACTTTGAATTTGTAATTATGAACATTGATACCTTATGACAAGGCTGTCAAAGCAATGAATATTACCTTTTACAACCAGTGGCAAGTCATTGCTGATGTAAAGGCTTAGCCATAAAATTTAGACATGTTCTTCAGTAGAAGGTCATATTCAGCTTGGAAATTTTCCCTATATACAAAATAAAGTTTTAAATTCAGTCTTGAATTCAACTGACCTCTGAAATGGTCATGGACAGTTTTTAACTGAGCTCACAAAATTCCTTAAGTGTGCACACAATTTACTTTATTTCAGGCTCTCAGTGTGGTATTTAGAGTCCTCAAATTAATTAAGTCATGCTCATGTTTTGGTTATTTGTGTTCCTACCTGAAGATATTGTGCCTGCAATGCAAGAAGCTGCAGTGAAGTACTTGAAGGGATTTACGATAGTAAATCTGCTCAGATTTTTGTCAAAATGCATATCTCCCATTCCAGCTTGATCTTATTCTGTAAGACCTGACATTTGTCCAAACAAAGTTTCAACCAACTGTCTGATTCCAAATTTATTCTTTAGTGATATTCTTAATGGACAAAAAACACAGGTTGTGGTAATTTAGTTACTATTCATATATTTATGCAACAGGTAGGCTTTTTATGAATATGCCTTTTATTGTAATTTAGTAGCATTTTATTTAAAACTAGTACTTGCACACTTAAAAACTATGGCTTGACCACAGTTCCAGGACTTCATTTTCTGGCTCTAAGGGGATATTTTCTTTAAGGAAGAACACCATTAACCAAGATTTGAACACAATTAATTCAATATCTCAAAATAGCAAACTCAGAGCACAAAAAAAAATCACGTGCATATTTTACAAGCTCAATTTAGTATTTTGTATGTTAAACTAAATTGTGCGCACAATTTAGTATATCGTGTGCACAAACTAAAAAAAACTCTTTATGCCATCTCCAGTGCTCTGAACGATTCATAACAAAACATTTGAAAGCTGTTGGAGAATTAGAGATATAGAAATAATCTGTAATATAACTGACTGTGGGCAGTGGTGCAATGGTTAACACAGCTGTTTCAAGCCTCTGGAGACCTTGGTTCCAGTCTCTGCCCTGGCTCTAAGTGGAGCTGGTAAATAATAATGATAAATCCATTATTTTTCATTTGCACAAGTACATTGGAACCCTTCTTGCCACCTAACCCATCTTGCTCGTCATACTTGGGGGTCACAGCGTAGGGTCAGCCAACGTGCGGTGCTCCTAGAACTGGGAGTTAAGGGTCTTGCTCAATGTCCTTTGGACATGTGACAGCAAATCGTATACAGCATGCAGTTCAGTCAAGGATCATTCAAAAGGCTCATTTAATGTGTGTCTAAACAGTGGAACAGTTGTAACCAGGAGTATTGAAATGCTACATTTCTATTTATAAGCTATTTACATCTACCATCTACCGTGAAATTTCTAATGTAGTGCAGGATTTCACAGTGATCTGGATATTAATTTCTAGTGTTTTAACTGCCAGCATTGCTCCAGTATCTAGCAATTTTTGACAGACAGTTAGATCAAAATGTCGTTTTTACCCTGGACATGGTATTTCATTTAAAAAAAAAAATCAAAATATTTTTCCACAGGCACAGATGAGTCTTGTCATGGACATGTTTGTTCATGTACAGACAGGTTGATGGTCCTTGGTTATGACAAAAGTAATTTTAAACATGACAATCATCAGTGCCATACATGGTGGTTCCAGAATTTCAGAAATAGCCATCCTCCTGTCCAGAGTTTACTGAAGATGGTGGATTAAATAAAAAAAAAAACATCCAGTCACCAGAGTTAGAGGAGAATGGCCTGATTGGTAAAAGTTAACAGGAAGGCCACAAATGCTAAAATTCAACACTCAGTAAAACAGTGCTGTGAAGAAAAGCATCACCAAACACGCAACTTCAAATCTTGAAATGGCTCTGGAGAAGAAAGTGGGTCCTACCTGGGACTATGTATGGGTATCTAATAAAGACTCATCTGAATGTATGTGGGGATAGCTGAGGATGTAATCATGATGAAGCACCATCTGCTGGACAGCACTTCTTTTGCATTTCAATTATCACTTGGATGACATTAATGTAAAAACCAGGTACTGTACAATGAATGTTAGCTTTTTAAACAATAGGTGCTTGACAGTTGTGCCACGGGTATCTTATATTGTTGGCTTATTAATTTACTGGCCACTCCACTGAAATAGGACACTTCTCACATGGATTTAGGTTTTTTTAAAAGTTATCTGGCTACTGCTATAATGTGTCAAATTTCCACAATTTTTTTAAAGCAAATTCTCACACTTTCAGAATAAGGATTTTGAGACAATATGCTGTTATATTTTATGCCATTTCCAAGATATTTATATTTTAATTAATTTTGTATTGTTTCTGGTATAATAGATGCCTACACGATGCATTATTCTTACTAAGGTATGTTTTAAAATAGGCTAAAAGTTAAGTAGTTTCAGTTAACTGGGAATCAACTATCTGTTACAAGTAATAAAAACACTTTCCTAAATTGGTTTTTAAAAAAGAAATCCACTTATAGTATTTTGTTTAATTTTTTGTCTTACAGTGCCACCTAAAGTCCAGTGTCAGAGAGCATGCACAGACATTGAAATGCTACATTCCTATGTATAATAATTATCCATCCATCTTGAAATTTCTTACCTAGTATAGGATTTCACAGTGATCTGGATATTAATTTCCAGTGTTTCAATTGCCAGCATTGCTCCAGTATCTGGAATAATAAGACTGAATAAGACTGAATACTAATAAGACACTATTATGGCATATACTGAAAAATATTCAGTTCACGAATATATTCGAACCAAGAAGCATCCTGAAAGGCACATTTGCAATTCAGGGGTTATTTAAATGCAAGCTGCAATTGTTATATTCAAATCACCAACTAAGTTGAACATAATATTTGTATTGTATATACTTAATTTATAAAGACACCAATTTATACTCATATGAGTGCCACCTTAAGTAAAACGATAACACACCCAGCTGAGCCATACTCATAAGAATTATTTAATTATGATAAATCTAATGAACTATACAAAAAGCCCTATTTACCTGACCACCAGAGGACACTGTCTACTTTACTTACTATCCCACTTCTTTCCCATTAACATGGTCATGTTTCTGGTAAGGAGTAATTGAAAATGGAGCCGAACAGTAGCCGCACCCTGCCAGGGTTGAGGGGTTTGAATCCCTCCTCTCCGCTCTGTCTGTGCAGTTTTCAGGTTCTCCACACAATACATGAGTTTCTTCTGAGTTCTCTGGTTTCCTCCTGTGGTACAAAGGTGTGCTTTTAGGCTAATTTGCATAAATTGTGTTACATTTACATTCATACATGTTTTCTCTGAAGAAAAATACGAGTGTGGGAAATCTGGGGTCAGACAGGACGGTCAGGCAGTGTCCCTGGAGCAGTTAAAGGCCCTACTCAAGGTAGTCGGGACAGCATGTTTCTCAGTGGGCTAAGCCTGTGTGCTTGCAATCATAAGGTCGCCAGTTCAAACCCAGCCTCAGCATGTCTGTGGGTCCTTGAGCAAGGACCCTTAACTCCTGGATGCCCCAACAGGTGGCTGCCCTTCATGGACAGCTTACTCTACAAAGAACAAGTTGAGGAAGGTGTAGACAATTTCCCCAAGGGGATCAATAAAGCATTGATTTTTATTATTAGTGATATGAATGCCAGCCAGAGGATACGAACTCATGGCCCTTCAGACAATGGCACAGGTTCCTAACCCACAGAGCTACACACTGCCATCTAGCTTCAAGTTGCCCCTAGTGTATGACTGCATGACTGAGGGTGCGCATGTATAGGTACTGTTATTGACTAGCATCTGGACCCAGGTGGATCCATGTCTTCACTCTGTGCTGGCAGTTCCAGCTGAAGAAAAACAACCCCAAAGCATGATGCTGCCACCACCATGCTTCACTGTGGGCATGTAGATGTTTTGGTGATGTGCAGTGTTGTTTTTGCTCCAAATATATCATTTGGAATTGTGGCCAGAGAGCGTCTTGATGAACTTTGGGTTCATCAGACCATAGCACATTTTCCCACAAGCTTTTGGAAGATTTGATGATTTTGCTTGACAAATTTAGTGGAGCTTGGACATTTGTTGATTTTTTTGCCTACAATTCCAGAAAGTATGTTTAGCACAAAAATATCACTGTAAATCACCAGAAGAACGCCATACCTAAGGCGAAGCATGGTGATGGCAGCATCATTCTTTGGGGTTGTTTTTCTTCAGCGGGAACTGGGGCTTTAGTCAAGGTGGAGGGAATTATGAACAGTTCCAAATAGTCAATTTTGGTCCAAAAGCTTTATGTGTCTGTTAGAAAACATGCATGTTGCATGGTGCAACCTCTGGAAGAAGGTTCAGATCCATCAGGTGCACAACCAACAGACTAAAGAATAGCTTCTACCTGTGGGCAGTCAGAACTCTTAATGCACCAGATCACTGACATCACTCTTTCAATCTTCCCCTCACTGCTATCTTTTTTTAACTTATGGTGACCAAAAGTGTGTGTGTGTATGTGTGTCTGTGAGTGTGTTTGTAGATTTCCTCCATACAGTCATCTCACTGCTGCTATTGACTATGGCCCTGTGCAATATCTTGGCAAATGTGCAATTACCAACCTACCCAGTAGTTTCACTTATTCTTATTGACTATAGCCCTTCCTCCCTAATTTATTATATTTATGATACCCTTGCTTATACCCCCCAATGTCTCTTGTACCTATACATTGTGTATATTTTCTATATCTTTTTATATTGTTTTTATATCTTGTACTGATACTGTTACTTTCTTGCATCTTTGTGGTCCAGCTAATGTTGTTGTCCAGACAACTGTACAATGACAATAAAAAGTCTTGAATTCTTGAATTAAATCATAAGATGCTTCCACAAAGTATTAGGGTCTGCAACCAGATTATTGGGGCATATTTTTCCCAAGACAGACTTGTTTGTCAATTGAATTGTACAAGTTATAGATCACATTAACACTTTCAACCCTATCAATTTTGAATGTTTTTCTATCCTCTTGATTTTAGGTTTATTAGTTTGTATGCTATATGTTTTTCTGTTCAGGACATTCTGGGCTACTCAGATATGTCAGTTTGATGAGTAAATGCTACATATACTGATGCAGTCTTCATATCATCCTTTTATGAGAAACAAACTACTTACGCATACTGAAATTTCTCAATTATTAGTCTCATATAAAGATTTGCAGGCACTACAAATATCATATAAATGTTGAGATTAGAGTCTCTGTGAAGTGGGAAGGCAGGGGCTTCATTGAGAGTCTTTCTATGACTTAATATTGTGAAGGAATACATGGTTAGTGACAAGTGGAAATGAATAACTTTCTTATGTATATAAGAAATTTACACACACACACACACACACTATATTGCCAAACGTATTGGGACACCCTTCCAAATCATTGAATTCTGTGTATCACTCCCATTCCACATTTTTATGAAATCAAGCACCTAGCCATGCAGACTGCTTCTACAAACATTTGTGAAAGAAACAAAGTGGAAGAAATTGGGAACAGCAGCTAGGCCACGTAAAATCCCAGAGTAGGGGCAACACATGCAGAGGCGCATAGTGTACAGAAGTCGCCAACTGTCTGCAGAGTCAATAGTTACATACCTCCAAACTTTGTGTGGCCTTCAGGTTAGCTCTCAGTCTCCTGGGTGCAAGGGGGAGTGGAAGCCAGAGAGAAGGGGTAGGCTGCTGGAAAATTTTGAGTCCTGTCATTCTGTCATGCACAGCAAGATGAAAGACATGGGAGCAGGTGTTGTAGAAAATGATTAAAGATTTTATTGAACTTAACTAAGGCAGAAAGCAAACACCATCATGAGGGATCCAAGGGAAGGCATGGTCAATGCTACAGAACAACATTAATGACTGGGGAACACAGGACTGGGAAGCATTTTTCTGTAAGGGAGCAAATGTGAAGCAACTGGAGTGATTAGCACAAAAGCAAGAACAAGAGATTACACAAATGAGGAACAGGAGTGGCTCATTGGTGCCACGCTAAGGAAATCTACAGGTTTAGAGTTGTTTAAGTTGGCATGGTACAACAACCTGCAACAATATAAGCAAAACCTATGTAGGCCACTTGAGCCTATTACTTTAACCTTATTGATCGCAACAGACATAACCCTTGCTCCCTTTTCAAGACAAAGCTCATATAACAAATAAGGTTCAACTTCTGTTACCAAGGAATATTGCACCCAATCCCCACTCAACTTCTTAAATAATCCATGGGAGTCCTGGCAAGCCCTATAACTGCCATAATGAATGTGTTTCTGTCTTCAGTTGCCTGATTAATGTAAAGTAGCAGTAATCAGAATACTACTGAAGAATCCACGTTTCGATCCACAGGAGCTTGGCAATTACAGACTTTTGGAGTTCTAGAGAAAATAAGACGCTGCTCAACTTCAGGCATACTTGGAGGCACACAACATACTGGACAGATTTCATTCAGGCTTCTGCCCAAGACATAGGACTGAAAGTGCCTTAATTTAACTTGTAAAATGACAATAATAACAACTGGTGCTGACAACGTGACTATGCTAATGCTTTTGAACCTTAGTGCAGCCTTTGACATAGTTGGCTATGTTACTCTAATACAAAGACTTAAAGTTAATTTTGGTTGAGTGGCATGGAATTGGACAAAGTTTTTTCTGATCTCTAATCCTATTTGACAATCGATATGTTCGAGTGCCAAATAACTGTACTCCATTTTCTGTCACCAGTCAGATATGGAGTACCACAGGGATCAGTGCTTGGTTTATTGTTTTTTTCTCTAATTGCTGCAATTGGGTAACATAATAAGAAAATATAATGTCAATTATTACTCATGTGTTAATGACACCCAAAAATAAATTTCAGTGACACCTAATAATACTGCATCTATCAAATCAAATCAAATCAAAAAACTTTATTTGTCCTGAGCCGGCAAGAACAAAAGCAGAGCCGGCAGAAGCCGACAGAAGCGTCAGTGGTTAAAATTAAATAAATCAATAAATAACACGTGAAAGTGCATTTATCAAAGACTGTGAGTGTCACTCCTAATAAAGAAATACATTGAAAGACTATATGCTTAAAATAAATACACAAAATATATAAAATAAATTAAACAGCCGCTCTACAAGCCAACCAGTCAACTGCACGAGCAGTGACCCGGAAGTCAAGAATCACTTTACTATTTACTATTGTCACTTTAGCTAGTTGCTTTAACAATGTAAAGACCTGGATGACTAAAAACTTTATTTATTTAAATACTCAGAAAACCAAGTTTCTGTTGTTTGAATGCAAATCTGCAGATAGTAATGCTATAATCTCCACATTCCACTGCTCTTTGTTCCCTGCACTGGCTTCATGTTAGGTTCAGGACTGACTTCAAAGTTCATCTACTTACATATAAACAGGGATTGACATAACTGGTACACAAGTATGCAGTCACCTTTAAAAGCAATACGTGCAGCAATTGATTGTTGTAACAGCATGAATGCGTATGAATTTTATGTGCATTTGCGCTGATATGACTAGAAATTATAGTGCATTTTAACCTCTGCATTTTACACTGCAAATGAAGTACGAATTAGCATATAAAGGTTAAAATACACAATAATTTTTTGTCATATTGGCGCAAATGCACATGAAATATGCATGGATTCACACTGTTACAACAATCGATTGCCGCATGTATCACTTTTAAAAGTTATGTCAATCTCCGCATATAAAGCAACTTAAGTTGGTGATGCTGTACATGCCATTTTTTGTTCTACTGTAAAGCACCTTGGGCCAGCTCTGTTGTGAAAGGCGCTATATAAAAATAAACTTAATTGAATTGAACCAGAGAGGGTGGTTATACGACTAGAGAGAGTGGTCTGCTATCCTGTGAAAAGGAGTTTAAATGCCATAAAAATGCTAATATCAGATGAGGTGGAATTTGAATTCTTATATTTGTTGAAACCTGCATTGGACAGCTCACAGCATGTGTGAATGGTCAACAAATTAAAGATATGATTGTGCACACAGACATTTTTAAACAATCTGCAGTGTTCTTTTTTCGAAGTGTCAGGTTCTGTCACATGTATTCCCCTTGGTTTATGCGACTCTACAGATTGGTCAAAGGAGAGTCCTTGAATGCTTATGTTTTTGATTGGATGCCTCAGGTAGACAGTTCCTTTTATCTGGTCACTGGGTGCTTGTCCAGCGAGGGACTGTTGAGATTCTCCATGAAAATCTATTTTACTTGTTAGGAAAGCAAGTGGGGTATGCCATTTTGTGTATGATTTGGATTTGAACTAAATGCAGCCCTTCCAGTCCAAAAGAATGCCTTGTACAGCCTACAGCCTGGTAACAGGGTGGTGGTCAGAGACTTCCAACTGACCAGGAGGAACTCACCCCAATGGGAAAACCGGTTCCAAATCAAGAAATTTCTGCAGCACCCTCCAACTATCCTCCAATGATGCAGCTGTTTATTGTGTTTGCCTTTCTTTAATACATTTGCACATTATTTTCGAAGATCAAAGTTCGTGGTCCTGGGCGTAGAGCAGGAGGACCAAGTAGGCTACTCACTTGCACAATCCCTGTTATCTCCAATTATCAAGCTAGGTTTGGCTAGCATTCTCTGGCATCATCGCGGTAAAATCTGGGTAAGTTTTACTCAAACACTGGAGTAACACTAAACAATGTAGGTAGAATGTTCTTAAGTGACTCACTATCCGTTTATCGCTCACATTTCCCCGTCACAAATCTAAAGCTGGTGTTTTAAAATCTTTTCGGTTACTCCCCGCGTCTACCTTCTCCCTGCTTCTCCCTACTTCCACGCTCTCTTTTTCCCTCTGCTGATTGGATCATCCCTCCAGGCAGGGTTGGACTGGCCATCAGAGGATTCAGAGAAATACGTTGGAAGAGGAGGATGAGGAGAGAGAGGTGGCCTAGTGAAATATTGAGGAAGATGTCAGATTAGCTACTGTCCAGCCTGGTAAAAAGTAGCCGATATGTTAATGAAGAGGGATATTTCATGTAGGGAGTGCAAAGGGTTGGAGTGTGTGTGTGTGTGTGTGTGAGAGAGAGAGAGAGCGCAAGTGGGGGGGGCGGGGGGGTTGCCTTCACGTAAGCTTGCACACAGACAGATTTAACGATAACAGTGTTTTTGAACGTGTGTAATTATAATGGTGAGTTAAATAAGAAAATGCTAAATAAGAGAAAAGTTAGAATTAATACTGTGTCGATGGGTGGACCGAGGCATCACAGGAGCAGAGAGAGAGACGGACACTTGCTTGCCGGGTTGAACACGCTCTTTATTGCCAGTCCTGAAAAAAGACTACATCAAGGCACCCAACGAGCACCGAAACGATTATGTATGAGAAACACAGGGTTGTCAGATGCTGACCTCTAAGATACACACATGGTAGGGGATTTACGGAAGTTAATTACACATGAGGATCGGACAGGGTACACGCAAGACACGGGCAAACACATGCGGGACAATAAGGAACATAACCATTAACAACAACAACAATACAAGGGCTATTTACAATTTGCATGCAGGGCATGCTGGGACATGCGCCCCACCGGTGCTACAATACAATTTTAAAATTGTAATAAAAAAATTATTAGAGACTAAATAGTATTAGTATTAATAATTTAGTGAATTATTATTCACTAAATTGTATCTGGGCCAAAAGTGTGCAAATTCTCAACATGGGAAATTATTGCAAGACCTATTTCATTCAGTCAAACTTAAAACATGCATAATAATATTACCCTATTGATCCCTATTATTCAAATCACGGTCCTTGAGGTTCAAGCACTGCTGGTTTTCCAGCCTTCCTTTACCTGTGAGCCAGATGTGAATCCTCTGACTAATCAGAGTCAGTAATTATTAAACTAACTACCTGGGAGAACTGAAAACAAGGCCTTGATTTGGAATCAAGGTCCAGATTTGAAGAATCCTGCTATAGAGTTATGTGTCATTTCTGTACAAAACTACAGTTTTGTGGACAAACTGTGTGTATGAGAGAGAGAATTGCCTTAATAGCCTTCATTTTTAAATAATGCTCTGAGTATTTTTGGTGTCCAACTTTGTGGTATTTTAGCTTGCCATAAAGTTACAGTTTGCAGATGTTACAGCTTACAGTTATTATTATCATGTAATATTAGTAAAACTTTGCTGAAATGGATGATTTATCATTCACAGATAACCAGAGAAATAACACTAGTGAAATTGACATTCCTGCCTATCTCTCTCTCTCTCTCCCTCTGTTTCTTTGGCATCCACTGTCACTTCAAGGTGGCAATTGTAGTAGTAGCTTTATTGTCATTACACAATGTGAAACGAAATTTGCAGTGCATCATGGATAATAAATATTTAATTCTTAGATTAAGAATTACTAAAATAACTTAAAAAAGCACTAATTCCTAAAAATACTCTCACTTCCTCACATGCACCCACTCACTTGCACACATAACCTTAATAAACAAAAACACAACAACAGCACTAGTACACAAAGTCCCCAGTCATTAAATAATTAAAGTCAAAGCTGCTGATGTCAAGCAGAGGGAGGGCACAATTTCAGCAAGTCCAGTTCCGTGATGGCTCTCGGTACAAAAGCCTAGAAGTAGGAGCCTTCACAGCTCTGTAACGTCGCCCAGATGGTAGCAGAGAAAAGAATCAGTGACAGGGGTGAACCGCATCACTCAGGATGAGTGTGGTTCTATGAAGACAGCGCGTTCTGAAGATATCCTCCAGAGATGTCAATGTCTGTCCTATTATTATTTTGGGATGTGTAGATGACTCTTTGTAGACTCTTCCGATCTGCCTCTGTGCAATTGGCATACCAAGATGCTAAGCAGTATGTCAAAATGCTTTCAATGCAACAGTGATAAAAGGCTTTCAGTAGCTCTACAGCCAAGCCGTTATTCCTCAGTATCTGCAAGTAGAGCCGCTGTTGAGCCTTTTTTATCAGGGCAGTGGAATTGATGGTCCATGCGAGTTCCTCAGTGATGTAAATCCCTAATAATTTGAAACTGGGAACTCTCTCAACGTCCTCTCCTCTGATTTTGAGAAGTGAGCCACACTGTGTCTCCTGAAATCAATTATTAATTCTTTAATTTTTTTGATGTTCAGTGTTAAATTGTTTTCTGAGCACCATACTACCAGCCTGTCTATCTCTTTTACGTATGATGTTTCATCATTATTTTTAATGAATCCAATCACTGTAGTATCATCAGCAAATTTGACTATAGAGTTTGAGGCAGCTGTGGCAATACAATCAGATGCATACAAGGAGTACAGCAGATGACTTAGCACGCAACCCTGGGGTGCACCAGTGCTAAGAACAAGGGTGCAACAAGGGGGGAAATTTAACCCCACATTTAAATTGTGACACTGTGGCTATCTTTCCCAAGATGAATCCTTGAGTAGTGAAAGAGCATATCAACTTTTTAACATGGTTACTCTCCTCCTTGTAGGCTGCTGCACTTTATTAAAATTTTTGAAATCATGCAACATGCACATATATCCTCTGGTATTCATGTTCTTTCGCATATCGTATAAATAATCAGAGCGGGCTGCCATGTCCCAGTCCAGCCCTGCCTCCAGGTAGAGTAAAATTCTTATTACATATAAACATAAATTACACATTTTTTAACAATATGAGTTTGATACTTTAACATTAAACAGAATATACATCAACTTAAATACATTAACTTTTTCAAATCAGCCACCCAAAATTTCAATAGGGCTGTGTATTGTATTTATGTATTGTTGTCACGCCCTCCGGGGAGGGGCCGAGCAGGTGCACCGACGGGAACGGGGATTGAGCACCCGATATACACCGGTAACTCGGCCAGTTCAA
>JAODUD010000026.1:6902629-6913408 GCA_026784285.1 Stomatorhinus walkeri | reverse complement strand
TGGGGGCTTTGGGTGGGGATGCTGTAAAGCGCTTTGAGATGATGTGAAGTCATGAAAATGCGCTATATAAAAATTAATTTGTTGTTGTTGTTGTTGTTGTTGTTGTTGTTGTTATTACGTTGGCAACCAATTCACCGAAGGGCAGTGTTCTGTATGTAACTCTACATGATATAGAAACAGCTCACTGAAGAATGGAAATTTCTTCCTATACTTACCCCCTCCAAACACAACTGGAACTGATGCAAGGGAGGCTGTGCGTACCATGCAATCTGTGAGAGGCATTAAATGGCCCACGTCTTGTCAACATCCCACACTTTGACATCATACCTGAAATGACTCCTGACCATATGCATAATGTACATCTTGGAGTTGTTCAGCAAATGACAAGCATGTGGCTGGATAGTGAACACCATGAGAACCCATATTATATTGGTAATCGTGTTCCTGAGCTCGACCAACAACTCTCGAGTTGTCACCTTGCAATATCACAAGAGTGCCCCGCTCTTTTCAGCAAAGGAAGTTTTGGAAAGCTAGTGAGTGGCAGAACTGGTTACTTTTTATAGCATGTTTGTGCTAAAGGGAATACTACCCCATGCATTTTACCAGCACTGGTTAATCCTTTCCACCTTCATGTTCTTGCTATGTAAGGACACTGTCACATCAGAGGGGTTAAAAGGATGTTAAAAACTAGTTGTTGAGTTTGTCAAACAGTTTGAAACAATCTATGGAAAGGAAAATGTGCCATTTAACATATATTTATGTCTTCATTTGCCAGATTCTGTGAGAAATTGGGGACCTTTGTGGGCACATTCAGGATATATTTTTGAGTCTTTTAATGGGGAGATACTGAAGATGTTTCATGGCACCATGTGTGTTCCCCTACAAATTATGAAACAATTCACATATAGACAAGTGTTGTCTTTTGAAAAACAATGCACTAAGAAATGCCGTGCCGTTATGTATACAGCTGTATAACGACTTGACTGCTGGAAAAAAAAGCTGAAACAGTTTGAAAGAGTATCAGATCAAGTCGTGACCCTTGGTTTACACTTTGTACGAAAACTTACTAATGAAGAGATACTGGCTATGAGAGAGACACTTTCAGTCACCACGGATACTGTTGTGAAAATATTCAGTAGAATTTTGGTCAAAGGAGAACTGTATTACTCAGAGCAGTTCACTAGAGTAATGAAAAGGAACAGCTTCACTGTTTTGTTGGATAATGGACATATTATCACTGTGTATTATTACACTGTGGTAGAGAGACTTGATAACAGAAAATGTTTTGCTGTTGGAAGACAGTATGACAAATGACACAGTTCAGTGCTAAATTTAGAAAATGTAGTTGGCTTGAAAGGTGTTACAGGGCAGGAAACAGGTCTTTGATGTGATGAAATTCAAAAGGAGTTTGTTAGTTGTTAGTTGATTTGCCACATTATGTCAACCTTTATGCATGTATTCCTCCACGTTCCAGTGTGGAGGACTGAAATACCATATTGAGGATGAAATGTCATGAGGAAGAATAAACTGCTGAGGATGAAATGTCATGTGGGGAAATAAAAAATGTACTTTTTGCTGCTGTTAATGATGATTTCATGTATAATACTCTGTCACCTACATTTTACAATTTATGAATCAATACATAGCCATATATGGTCTATCCATATGGCTGTGTAATGTAAAATATATTAAATGTCATGCAAAATATGATTTGGAGCATGGAGTTTGCTTAACTCATAACAAATACTTTGTTTCAATAAACATACACGCAGTAATATAATACAGTTTTGTTTGCACAGCAATGTATTTTAAAACGTATGAATCAATATATAGCAATAGGTTATCCATCCATATATTGCAAATATATGGGGACGTTTTTCATATATTGAAATATATTTCTTAATATATTGCAATATAAATTCTTGTATATTGCAAAATAAGTTTGTTTCATAAGGGAAGCCTCTTGGTAGGAAATGATGTGGTGGGCCACTCCTCCCTCAATGCGCACCCAAGGTGGCTGCTACCTCTGTCGAACCGACATGACATTATTTATATATACACTGCTCAAAAAATTAAAGGAACACTTGGAAAACACATTAGATCTCAATGGGGGGAAAAATCATACTGGATATTTATGGACTTAGTAATGTGTTAGGAATGAAAGGATGCCACATTGTTTGATGGAAATGAAAATTATCAACCTACAGTACAGAGGGCTGAATTCAAAGATTCAGGGGAGAAGAATTCAAAACTCAACTTGAAAAAATGATGCAGCAGGCTAGTCCAACTCAAAAATCATACTCAGTAGTTTGTGTCGTCCTCACATGCTTGTATGCATATCTGACATTGTCAGGGCATTCTCCTAATGAGACAACAGATGGTATCCTGGGGGATCTCCATCCAGATCTGGACCAGGGCATCACAGAGCTCCTGGACAGTCTGAGGTGCAACTTGGTGGCATCAGATGGACCGAAACATAATGTCCCAGGGGTGTTCTATTGAATTTAGGTCAGCCGAGCGTGGGGGCCAGTCAATGGTATCAATTCCTTCATCCTCCAGGAACTGCCTGCAGTCTCTCGCCACGAGGCCGGCATTGTCGTGCACCAGGAGGAACCCAGTAGCCACTGCACCAGTGTAGGGTTGGGTCCAAGGATTTCATCCCAATACCTAATGGCAGTTAAGGTACCTTCGTCTAGCCTGTAGAGGTCTGTGCGTCCCTCCATGGATATGCCTCCCCAGACCATCACTGACCCACCACCAAACCAGTTATGCTGAACAATGTTACAAGTAGCATAATGTTCTCCACAGATTCTCCAGATGCTTTCATGTCTGACACATGTGCTCAGGGTGAACCTGCTGAATCTGTGAAAAGCACAGGGCGCTAGTGGTGGACCTGCCAATTCTGGTATTCTATGGCAAATGCCAATCAAGCTCCACAGTGCCATGCAGTGAGCACAGGGCCCACTAGAGGACATCGGGACCTCAGGCCACCCTCATGAAGTCAGTTTCTGATTGTATGGTCACAGACATTCACACCAGTGGCCTGCTGGAGGTCATTTTGTAGGGCTGATGGGTTAAGGACCTTCTATGGTCCTGTCCAATGCTCCTAGAGTAACTGCCTGTCTCCATCCTCCATGCCCTTGAGACTGTGCTGGGAGACACAGTAAACCTTCTGGCAATGGCACGTATTGATGCGCCATCCTGGAGGAGTTGGACTACCTGTGCAACCTCTGTAGGGTCCAGGTATCGCCTCATGCTACCAGTAGTGACACTGACTGTAGCCAAATGCAATACTAGTGAAAAAACAGTCAGAAGAGATTAGGATGGGAAAATGTCAGTGGCCCCCACCTGTTAAACCATTCCTGTTTTGGGGGTCGTCTCATTGCCCGTCTAGTGCACCTGTTGTTAATTTCATTAACACCAAAGCAACTGAAACTGATTAACACACCCCTCTGCTTAGAAGTTTAGTTTACGTGGTGCTACACTCTGATTAAAAAGCTTGGAACCCATATTCCAAGTTGGATTCCGGAAGTGATGACAGGCGCGCTCCCGTTTCTTGGAGATCCGAGAAACAGAGGATCCCTAGTTCAGAATGCAAGATGGTTGCGCCCTTTACCAAAAGAAGGGGAAGTTTTTACATTGCTAACTATCAATCATTTAGTCAGTTTTTAATTATTCTTAAAGAGGAGTGTGAAAGTAAGAAATGTGAAAATAAAGTGTTCCACCTGACCCTGGGATTATCAACAAGGTTCTCAGCTACTCTTCCTGAGCAACCGATACGTTATTTTTCTTTAGGTTGCCTCAATTTATTAATGACACATTTATTAATGACTGTATATTGATTAAGTGTGTATTAATTAATTACTTTACTTTTATGTTGTATTCATATTAAAGAGGAACCATAAACCCTATGTATTGTAGTGTATTTTATGGTCCAATGCCTCCCATAATTAAAACTCTCCTTTATGTAACTAAATTTCTCTGGTTTTCCTTTTCTAAGGGTTCCCTTATACAAGGAATAAGAGACACACTATTACAGAGGGTGGTTTTGTATAATCCGTTAACAAGATAAATACATACTAACCTGATAACACATACGAATATTTGTAAAATCCCAGCAGAATGCCAGTTTGGCAAATATCTGCAGTAAACAAAGGATGACCAGGTATTATTAACACTTCAAGTAACAGTGAAGTTATCAGCATCTCCTCAAAAGATAGGTGTCATAAATAAAAAGGGGGAAGCCAATCAATACCCCATTGCTGGTGATACCTCAAGATGTTATATATTTCCCTTTCACACCTCAGACTTGCTATATAGACTGTTATACTTGTGGGTCTTATGTGGTCATGGCATACAATGTGCCTAAAATCCTCCTCAACAGCTGAATTATTTGATAGTGTGTGCAGTATAAGTGCATGCAGTAAAACTCTTAAGCCCAAAACCAAGAAATTCCTAATGGACAGAAACATGTAAGCAGATTTCTTACCAAATAGATGTGATATTAGGAACAACTCCATGCCTTCCCAAGACTCCACTTCAATGGTTACTCCTACACCCACATTTATAGATAAAGGTAGTTTTTTACTGATTAAAAATGTATGTTAATTATTTTCCAAAGAAGTTAATCACCTATTTGTAAATATACTATTCTAATAGTCATCTATTAGTACCATAGATTTTTGAGACAATTGATCAAAGGCAGGTGCCTCAACTATCAAATTGTTGGTAAATTTCATTGTGGAAAATGTGCATATGAATGTAAACAGAAAACTGTGTATGCACAAAAAAATTGTATTTATTTAACCTGAATGTGCCCATGTGTATGCAATGTCTCCTTGATAAATTTATAAATGTGCTTGATTCTCCTATGTATGTAGTCAAAAAAGGGTGTAGCTGCATGCTTTTTTTCACTTAAACATTTCATTAAAGAATTTTATTATATTAACTTAAGTCTGGAGTTTAAGTGCACTTAAACAATTTGGATAGTACAGGTTAAGCACCAAAATAAGGGTGTGGTGTATGTAAATGACCCATAGGTGCATTCTGCCACTCACACAAGCAGTCTTAATTGCATTTTTCATATGCTCTTGAGGACTGTATTAAGTCATATGCCTCTACAAGGCTAAACACAATATTTCAGTAATCATTGCTCTGTCCTATGGACTTTCTATTCAGGGAAAGGATATCCAATGCAGTTAACTCTCACCCACCTAACTCCTGTCCTCCCTTGACCATCCAACTCTTGCCCCACTCTTTGGGGAAGGAATTGGCACGTTTCTTGTGGTGGTGGTCTATAGAGCTGGAAATCTTGGAGGCAGGAGCAGTCTTCTCTGGGAGTCCTAGGCTGACATGGGTTAGACAATTAACTTGTATTACGTGGCTTTTTCTTCAAAATCAATTTTAAAAATTAGAGAAAATTAGTGTTTTATGATTCTGAGTTTGTAAGAATGACCCATATTGTGATTATGAAAGAATTCATATACTATTTTGGCTCTGGCTTTGTAATTTTGCTCTTTACTCAAGATAGTTCTGTCAACAAGCAAATATGCTTAACCAATAAATATGGTGTAAATGTTAGTACAGTAAAATCCCGTTATAGGGGACTCGCTTATGACAGAATATCGTCGGGATTATTAATAGTCACGTATCTGGTTAGGTAAAGTTCAATTCAATTCAATTTATTTTTATATAGCGCCTTTCACAACAGAGTTGTTCCAAAGTGCTTTACAGGGTTGTGTTGTGATACATAAAACAGAAGTAGAGGGAGATACAGAACAGGGGAAAAAAGGAAGGAAAGAAATTGAATAAAGAAAGCCAGAAGACAATGGAGGAGAGGAACCAAGACCTCCCAAGTACAAAGAAAAATAACCTCTGGGGGTCCCAGGTCAACTGGCTGCCCAACCCCCCTGGGCATACTAACATTACTGAAAACAGGAAAGAGTGGAAATTCTTGCTAAAATGAAGGTATATGCTGAGATATGCCATCAATGAGTCCGCTATGCATGTTGGCCTCTGAGGGGCGGCCAAGGTCTTTTCTCCATGTTGGGCATGTCGGGTGGCATTGAAAGCTGGACCCGCGATGATACAGTTCATATGGCCCATTTGCAATGTCACTCCTCCATGGGACTGAACCAGGACTCCAGCTCAGATGGTGCCTATGTGGGAAGGCAGAGAGCATGGATGGTTAGAACATGCATTGACACATAAACGGACAAGGATAGTAGATAAAAATGCCCTGCTCCTGGTGACAATTTGAGCTGCTGAATTTTGAATATGCTGCAAGATATTTAGTGTGCAGATACCAAAGCATTGCAGTAGTCTAACCTACTGTATATGTAACAGGGTGATAAAACTATAAACGTTCGGTTCCCTCTTCGCAAGGTTCAGACTTATTTTTCCTTGTCTGCTACTTTCTGTAAATTGCCAGAGCGACAGACAGTGAATGTTTGTATTTCCCTGGAGTTGTCAATAGGTGGTGGTGTGTGCGGTATGCTGGAGGAATATGCATGCGCTGTCGCGCCTAGAGATTTTTTTGTTTTAAGGGACTCGTGGCGAGCAGAGTGAAGAACGACACACATTTCCCTGTGATAGCTGACAGTTGTAAGGTCATCCAAGGGTAAATATGACATTTTCTGCTGATATTCTTGTACAAAACCCTTTCTGAATGTATATCTGTGTATATTACGTTGTGTTGTTGCAAAGGGATGTTGTATTTGAAATGTTATACGTGGTGTAGGCCTGTTTAATGGTGTACTTATAAAATATATTCCACTGTTATTTGTTGTATGTATTTCATGCAATTAATGTTTACACAGTTACAGCGTTGTGTGGGAGAATTCCAGCTTCCATTTAGTGAAGGTGAGGTGTGGAATAGGAGCTCGTTGTGATTATTCCCACTGCCGTATTGTATTTGCGAGTTAATTTTCGGGAGGACGCAACAGCATTCCAGTGTTAAATCCGCTTCTTGTATATTTTCTTTTGGGACCGTTTCAGAACAAAATATCCTTTTGTAAACTGTAAGTGAATAAACTACAAAGTAAGTGAACCTGCTAAATGTGTTCCTGGTGGTAAATCTAAAATCCCCCTCCACATATACAAAGGCATGTATCAATTTCTCAGTGTCTTGAATAGTAAGAAATCGTCGCGGTTTGGCAATTTGGCGTAGCTATAAGAAGCACGCCTTCGATACTGCATTACATGTGATTTAAATAAGAGGCTTGTATCTAATGTGACACCTAGGTTACGGGCTGAGCTGATAAGGGAAAACTTCAACCCTTTGGAGTGAAGTGTGGAGATTATACTATTCCTATCTGCAGACCTGCTTTCAAACAACAGAACCTCGGTTTTCTAAGCATTTAGTGGTAAGAAGTTTTCCGCCATCCAGGTTTTAATTTTGTTGAAGCAGTTAGCTAAGGTGATAATAGGTGTGGTGTTATTAGGCGTAACCGAAATGTATATTTGCGAGTCGTCGGCATAGGAGTGATAGTTAACATTATGTTTTCTCATTATGTTTCCTAATGGCAGCATGTAGAGGGAAAACAATAAGGGACCAAGCACTGATCCCTGTGGTACCCCATATTTAACCAATGACATTAACAATGAAGTACAAGTATTTGACACTTGAACATATTGATAATGATTAGTTAAGTATGATTTAAACCACTTCAACACCATTCCACACAACCCAGGTTAGGTTAATAACTAAAACTAACTTTTGTAGCTGTCATAAATGCTGACATTGGCAACTCATGTGTCAAAAAGACATATCACGACTGTCATCTTGTAGTGGAAAAACAGGTTAAATTTCCTTGGTTGTAATTTCCCCATATAATCCACTACCTGGTAGTAAGAGGTGCAAAAGTCTGATGCATTGAATGATGAGGATATGATATTGAGTTTAGTTCTTGATGAGTGGATTTATTCATATGATATTTTAATACACAGTATGTTTATCTTTATCGAGCCTTTAACCTGGCTGTGTGTGTGTGTGTGTGTGTGTGTATTCACTTTTTAGATTTTGAAAGCAGAAACAAAACCAGAGAACGTTGTTTGATACGATTACCAATGTAAAAATAGGAAACAGGATTAACAGAACTGCTTTTGGTCACTTCACAGTTTCTCTGATTTATAACTTACTCCAACCACATATGAATGGACCATGGCCTAAACTATTTTAATAAGGCCTTGAAAGGTTTGGAAAGCCGTTCTAATTCTTCATTAAATTTCAGCAGGGGAATAGATGAGCTGCCAGCGGTCTGATCAGTAGTCTTCCTATCATTAGAGTGAGACCTGAAGAGCCTGGCAGAACAGATTAACCCTCCTGCAGTGCCCAGCCCAGTGGCGCCTCATGGCCTTGATAGCAGCGTCATTAGAAACCCTGCTGCTTTTATTAAGAATATGTTATTAGTATGTAGCACCCCCTCTTCCCCGGGTGCAGGCCGACTACATCACCCCTAAGGTAGATTAACCAAGCTAGGGGAAACACAGATTTTAGAAAAGAATATAAACATTCAATCTTCATTAAACTTTGGGGTCATGCTGTTTCGGTGTGTCCATACATAAATACAGTTTCAGTTCTATTGTTGTTGACATTGTACCTGGAACAATGAAATTGTAAGTGCCATCTAAAACCGAATTAAAAAAGAGAAAAGGCATGTAAAAACAGATAACAAAACAATAATAAATTCATTCACGCACACACGCAAACATACATTTGAAAATCATTGTGCAAATCCCTAAAAAACATGCATTAAAAAATCATGTACAGACAGCGTAAATTGAAGCTACTGCAGTGTGATAAAAACTTAAACTTGTTCTTAAATTTATTAGTCCTTGTTTTAATGCTTCTGTACCATCTCACTGACAGGAGCAGTTCAAAGAGTGTGTGTCCAGGATGAGAAATGTCCTTTATGATGTTCTGTGCCTTCTCGAGGAACCAGGAACCGTGCAGCTCCTCCAGTGTGGGGACAGGGCAGCCAATGATCTTCTGCACGGTTTTAATGACCCTCTGAAATGCCCTCTTTTGTGCCACTGTGCAGCTGCTGTACCACACATATATGCAATATGTCAAGATGCTCTCAATGGAGCACCAATAAAAGGACACTAGCAGTCTTTGGGAGGTGTCATTTTTCCAAAGAACCCTCAGGAAGTCTAGTCTCTGTTGGGCCTTTTTAAGCATCTGCATAGTATTCACTCCCCAGGTCAGGTCTTCCTCAAGATGGACTCCCAAGAAGCGGAAGTCCAGCACCCGCTCCACACACTCCCCTTTTATGTACAGTGGAAGAATATCTGTTTTCTTCCTCCTGAAATCAATGACAACTTCCTTTGTTTTATTCAATGTTGAGGAGTAGATTGTTCTCCTTGCAGCACTCTGTTAACTGCTCCTTCTCCTCCCTGTAGGAAGTCTCACTGCCCCCAGAGATGAGCCCCACCACTGTGGTGTCATCAGCAAATTATATGATGGTGTTGCCCTGGTGGGCAGGAGTGCAGCCATGAGTGTACAGGGTGTATAACAGAGGGCTCAGCACATAACTCTGTGGGGAGCCAGTGCTGAGGGCCGAAGATTTAAAAGGGCCCACTCTCACCCTCTGATTGTGACCAGACAAGAAGCTTCTAATCCAAGCACAGGTGGAGTGTGGAAAACCCAGATCCACCAGTTTTTCCATTTGTTTATGGGGAAGGATGGTATTAAACACAGAGCTGATATCCACAAAGAGCAGCCACGCGTAGCTCCCCCTTGCTGCTCCAGATGAGAGAATGCGGCGTGGGGAGTAAAGCTATGGCATCTTCTGTGGATCTGTTTGCCCTGTATGCAAACTGATGTGGATCAAAAGTTGGTGGAAGGAATGAAATGATGTGATCAGTTTCTCAAAACACTTCATCACCACTGGGGTAAGGCCACTGGCCAGTAGTCATTGAGACTGGGAATGAGGGGTTTCTTGGGCAGGGGAACTATGGGGACTTTTTAGGCAGGATGGGACAATGGACGGGGACAGGGACTGGTTGAAAATTTGGGTAAGGACTCCAGCCAGTTGGCCAACCCCAGTAAAAACAAGATGAGTGGGGATAAAAATTACACCTCTAGCCTGTGGCTCACATTTCCTCAATAATACATTACATACAACCTATTGCCACTAGGCTAGAGAGAAATAAAACTGCCAAAACCTCCTAATAATTAACAGCAGCACCTCCACAAGGTATAAATGTCATGCCCCGATCATCTGCTCCTTCCATGTGCCACGCCCCCTCGTTAACCCTGTGTGGATTCCCCATATTTACCAGGTGTTTCTGATTGTTGTCATTAGTCCATTGTATTTAGTCTGTGTTTCCGTTTGTTTCCCCAGTCTGGTCATTGTTATGTCAGCCTGAGTGTTGTTTGCTCCTTGTGTTGCTGCGTCTATTAAACTCTGTGTTTGCCCAAACTCCTGGCTTCCTGCGCCTTTTCTGTGCTTCATGCGCCGCCGAGCGGGACAATAAAAGCTTCTCGCGGCACTCAAATACATATAAGGGGTCAGCAATTCAGCTGGATGATATGCAGTGACTGAGAAGTTCTAGAAATACACCCAATGGCTTGGACAAAACCACCAGCGCCAAACTTTGCATGCAGCTAACAGCAAAGAACACTACCCATTCCAGGACCCCAGGGGCCTCATTTATCAACCGTTCTTACGCACAGATTTGTGCGTATTTTTTGCGTGACAACATTTTCACGCAAAGTGTGGAATTTACCATCTTGTACTTATACGTAGAAATGTTCTTAAATATAAGAACAGCTCT
>JAODUD010000026.1:6834195-6895944 GCA_026784285.1 Stomatorhinus walkeri | reverse complement strand
CCTAGCCATCCACCCACTATATATACACACCCAAACCCCGCCCAAATCACAGGGGAACCAATTGGGTGGACAGCCCAATATTCCCCACCTGACTACACTGGCATAAGTTCCTGGCTGGTTGAGATGTTGCAGGATATAATGCAGCCCCATATTCACTGCATCATCAACTGACCTGTTTGCTCGATAGGCAAACTGCAGCTGGTGTCCTGTAATATCCTTCAGATGGGCTAAAACTAGGCGTTCAAAGGATTTCATGGCCACAGAACTAGCATCTACCTTCAAAATGGAGGGCTTCTTAAAATCCGCACAGGCTAACATAGGATCAGAAGTAACTGTCTCCTTCAAAGCCTCACAAGTGTTGTCCCACGCTGTCATCAGGGGAACCAGAGGAGTCTTCCCCCTCTGTTAAGGCTCACTGAGTTTCCCTACAAGATGATGCAAAGGGGCTGCGAGCTTAGAGAAACCCTCTAAGAACCTCCAATAATAACTCACGAAACCGAGGAATGATTGCAACTCACCAAGATGGAGACTTCCATTCCTTCACTACTTCAGTCTTAGTGGGATTGGTAGCTACCCCATCAGCAGAGACCATGTGTCCAAAGGGCATCCGATTAAAAGTCCAAACAGAGTACAGAAAGCAGTTTTTAACTTATCTTTCTCAGCCATAGGCACCTGGTTGTATCCACTAAGTCCAGAGTAGAAAACCATCTGGCCCAAAATAAAGCGTCTAAGGACTCTCAGGAGAGGATACGCATCACGATGGGTTTTTGCTTTCAATTGCCGATAATCTACAAAAAGCCACTGGCTCCCATATCAGAATCAGAATAAGAATCCTTTTTGTTAGCCAATTGTGTTTCCATACAAGGAATTTTCCTTGGTGGTGCTTTTAGAAGACATTACGAAAAACATACAACAATTACCAAAGGTATGTACAGAAAGTAATAAACACTAGATTGGCGATTGGGTGATGTGATAATTATATGGTAATTAATTTTTAACAGTATATATATATATATATAATGCAATAAATTAATGGGCTCTTAAATAGTGCAATTATTACGTAGCAGCCAAATCAACTCTATATGTGTGAGAGTTAGCAGTATGTGTGCATAATGTAGAAGAGTGCAGAATCTATTCGTAGAGGGAGTTTATCAATAGTTTATCACCAGTAGTTCTATTCGATATTACACTGTAGGTGATGGTTTGGTGATGCAGGTGATGGTTCGGAGACTGGTTTGATTAATGAGAGACACTGCTTGAGGGAAGAAGCTCTTGGCGTGTCTTGTGGTCCTGGTTCTGATTGCCCTGATTCGTTTTCTGGTTCTGGTGATGTGCAGTGTCTGGAGGGTAGGCAGGTTACAGTCGACTATTCACTCTGCTGAGTGGATGATGTGTTGCAGTCTGGCCTTGTCTCATTCAGTGGCTGTTCCAAACCGGACTGTGATGGAATTGGTGAGGATAGACTCATTGATTGCAGTGTAAAACTGGACCATCGTAGACTGAAAGATATGATGCATTTTTAACTGCCTTAGAAAGTAAACTGTAGTCCCTAGGAATTTAAAACATTCAACAGTCCCCCCCCCCTTTTTCATGGGAGTTTGGAGCGGCCACACTCTTTACTCTTTAATTTAATGTAAAATAAAGTTGTCCTTCAAAGATGCGGGGTGGTGGTAGGCAATAAAAAAAAGGATTCAACAGTGCTGAGAGTCAAGCCTTGTATGGTTATCGGTGAGACACTAGGTGGGGCATTTTGCCTGAAGTCCAACACCATCTCAACAGTTTTTGGGGCATTTAGTGCTTGATCTCCTATCTGTATGCTGACTCGTCACTGTTCTGAATCAGTCCAATCAGGGTTACATCATCTGCAAACTTAATGAGTTTTACAGTGGGGTCCCCTGATGTGCAATTGTTTGTGTACAGAGAGAAGAGCAAAGGAGAAAGTATGCAGGCCTGTGGTGCTCTGGTGTTGATGTTTGGAGGTTCTGAGGTGTGTTTGCCCATTCTCACACGTTGCGTTCTGTTTGTGAGGAAGCTGTAGGTCCATATGCATAGTGGTTCAGGCACGGATAATTGTGAGAGTTTAGTCCGCATTAGCGCTCGGAGAATAGTAATAAATGCAGAGCTAAAGTCCATAAACAGAATCCTAACATATGCCTTATGCAGCTCAAACTAAGGCTGATAACACTCGGCCAGAAAATTAATTCCCAATACTCCTGGTGTTTCAGACTTGTGCCCTTAGAGGGTCACATTTTCCAGGACCTTTACAATCAAAATTCCCATCCCCAAAATACACTGCCCGAGCACCACCACATCCAACTCTATATAGCCAACATACAGTATATCTATCCCATCTAAGGCAAATAAGCTGACCATCAGAGGCAGGCTGGAAGAGCCTGAGGCTTATCACTAAGCAGATGAACCCCGATCATGACCAGTCTCCTCTACCAATCTGATGGCTTCACATTGGACATTCAAGAGTAACAAACCCTCCATCAGCCCGTACCAACCTGTTAAGCTTGCTCCGTAGTGTATGATCCCAAACATTCTCACAAAACTGATCTCAACATCGGCTACAAGTAGTACTGCCAGAAACACTAGTATGCTGAGAAGTTGCACTACTATTAGCAGTATCACTCAGTTTTAGTATCACTTAATTATTATCTTTTTGAATTTAACTAGCATTGTTAGGACAGAAAATGCACCAGAAGGAAAGGGGAAGTGAATTGATTAGTAGTACTCTAAACTATTAATAATAATGCTCAATTGAAAGAGTCAAGTTAATTTTATTGCTTAATATGGAATTTTATTGTAAAATCTACAGGGTAAAAACTACAATAAAGTTTTTTTACTTAACAATAGCAATTCAATTCAAGAAAATCCTTCATTCCTGAAATAGGCAGTACAGTTTTGCCTACCTGAATGAGACAATTAAAATTATGGAAACAATTGCCTTCATTGCCACCCTGATCCTAGCTCTGTGACTACAGCTTAGAGCTATTTTTGTTATCCCATATGATGTAGCAGTGGTTTAGTAATCTCCTAAAAACTGATGAATAATTCAGAGGAATTCAGTTGAATTCAATGGAAATAAGACAAGTCATAAAATGGACAGTAATAAACAATAAAAGGAAAGGTAGCAGAAAAAAACATTCCATTATTAAAGTGTTGATGTAAGGGCCTTGTGTGGCCAGTCTCTAAATGGAAGATATCTGGAAGGAGAAATGCAACATGAAGCACACACACTGCACTAATGTATTCTTATAAAGAATCAATTGTTATATATGTTATGTAATTTATCATGTGATATGTAAAATGAATAAATATCAATTATGAATATATAATGATGTTAGTAAATGGTAAAATAATGTAAATAACTTCTCAAGAATTTGTAACATATCACAAGCTCCTTTTTTCATCTTTGTAAACTAGAGGAGCCTTACATATGTACTAAATAAAACCTAGATTTGTGTTGTGTGCAAGGATCAAGCATTTGTTTATTTCATTTTTAAAGTGTATTTTGCAAAGCTTAAATTAAAGCATTTCTCAATTTGCTTTCTACCATAACACCATCTGTCGAGTGGAAATTCAGAATGTTCCACCACATACAGATCATTTTCTTTTAATAGACCAAGCATGATAAGCCAGTCCTTTTTCACTCAGTTCTACAGCTTTAGGGACATCTGTGACACATTTTTTGCAGTTCTATCTGACAGCCTTGAAAACCCACATAACACAGTGTTAGAAGCCATGTCCTGTCACTTACTTAAGTACATCGCCTCACTATATGCCAGCATGAACAATTCCAGTTCATAGTTCATCTTCATTAATTGCGTGTGATTAATTCAAACAGTGTCTGTTTTGTTTGGATTTTTCAATAGATATCCTTGTATATATAATAATACTACAGTATATATGTGCATTTGTGTGTGTGCGTGTGTGTGTGTTTATATATATATATATATATATATATATATATATATATATACACACACACACAAAAACTTTTCAAAATTCCCTGGAGAAAAATCAGATCACATGCACAATAATACTGTAAGACATCTGTTTTGAAATTAATTAATTAATATAAAACTATTACAATGGAGTATGTGACAATGGTTTACAAAAGTTGAGCACTGAAAACCTTCTGCAAACCACAGAGGAAGGTGACTGTATCACTCTATTACTTCAATAAAAGCTATTTGTTTAATTGTTTAATTTTTACCCAAATGTTCTAATGTCATGGTAAAAAGGGCCAGCAAGTCAGCCACATTTGTCCATGTAAGAATAAAATCTGCTATTAGGCAGTTTATGGATATCATTTTGTGAAACAGTGATTCACTGATGTTTTAAAAGACTGTCCTGCCCAGTATCTCGGAGCAGTAACTGGTGATTGACTGGATATAATGGAAACGGATGAATGTGCTTTGCGTGCCTGTCAAACATCTGCTGCTGCAAAAATATCTTAACACTTTTCGTTTATACTCAACTCCTCTGTTTACTCTTAACACTTGATTAATTGTTGCAGCAGAACCTGCTTTGTTAATTGCTATGCTTTCTCATACTAAGTTGTATAATATTTTTTCAGGCATATTCAGCTAGCATGGAATAAGAGGGTGATGCACTATACATGGAATGCATTAATTGCTTGTTTTTAAATATATTTTCAATAAACAACACAAGGAAAATGAGAGAAGGAATCTGAATTACAATCTGACAAAAAACATATCTGTGTTTTACTACAAACTCCATGAACAAGTTTTACCATAAAAGAAGTAAAAATCACTAACCAGTAAAAATACATTCATCTTATTCCTGTATTGCTACTGGTTGCTACCAAGTTATTTGTACTAGTTTACAGATTTGAGTAGTATTGAGATAAATTAGTCATTGGATACAAATATTAACATCTCTGATGATTTGCATTCATGTACATTGTTGACTGTGATATCACAGAATTGAGTACAATATCACTTTTATAAAATATTTTCACCAAAGTATTAAAATGTAAAAATTGAATGGAATTTTAGCTTTATTCATTTTAAAGCATTTTTAAAGAATACCAATTATAATGAATTTCTGTGAATGTATGACAGATAATATCATGAATAGGACAAAAAATTAGCCAGCTGACCTAAAAACTATAGCTATTTTTGGTTAAGTTAATAACAATGATATATTTAAGCAATAACATATGAGAAGGAGTGCAGTTGTATGGCAATATATCACGGCTATGATTAGTTTGTAGGACAGTGAAGGGGGCATTGTAGGACAGTGAAGATAATCACAGCCATGATATACTGGAGTACAACTGCACTCCTTGCATGTTATTACTTTGATATACAACAGTTCAGTGAGTAGCATTTATAAGGTATCAGTAATGAGATACAGCATATATTGTTTATTCATTTAAACATTTACGGGTCTCCACAAAGAAATAAAAAATAGTTCCTGTAATGTCAGCAAAAGTGGGATGGGCTATCATATCCAAAGTGGGATGGGTTATTATATCCAAACCTTCTGCATACTCAGAAAATTCAATACATAACCAATATTGTTTTGTCTAATTTCACCGGTGCAGCTTATTAGCAGAATAACTTTGCATTGTAAATTAAAACCTTGCCGCAGAACTAATAAATAAAATATTGTAGCTTAGGTGGGATTTGAATATAATGTCTTGTGTACCATTACCTGTGTCATATGTGTAATCCTGACATGCTGTGGTATTGTATAATTACCCTACTGTGTGTGAGCCTTCCCGTCTAGTGTGTGGTCTCCCTGTATTTGAGTGCCGTGTTTTCCTCTGTGTATTGTTGCTTACTGCATGGATCTTGTAAGGAGCAATTTCATTTGAAACCGTGTCCTCTCATTATTCGCCGTCGCTGCCACAATGCCTCGGTCAGCCAAGCGTCACTCTGGAGTCAGAAGTGGGATACCAGGAGCAGTCCAACTGGTGCTGCTGGAGTGGGTGCTCATCATTGGCTATGCTGCTGCCTGGAAACCTCCTCCAAGCCCACCAGTTGATGAGCTAGGAGTGGCACAGTGACGAAGGTGCCACACTGTCCTCCTGGTGTGCCCCGGACATGTGTGGCACAACCTCAAGCAACTTCTGCCAGGCTGCTGGACCTTTGCTGGGGACAAAGCCAGCAAAAAAGAAAGGCAGGCACCTTGGTAGACTCCAGCTGCTCACCAGTCATCAAGTGCTTGCCACTTGCCAACTGTGAAATGCTGCGGAGCGATCCCAGCTGTGAGCATGACCAACAAAGGGAGCAGAATGAGGTTGCTCTCCTCAGTTGTGAGGAGGCGTGCCACAGCTACAAGGCACGGCTAGCTCGGGAGCCCCTCCAACCGAACGAGCAGCGGGAGCAAGACCAGCAGGACTGGGAGCAGCTGTGTATGGTCCACAGAGCAGGAGCGGCGGGAGCTGGAGCAGCTGTGCAGCAAGTTGGCCAGCTGGAAGCGAGAGCTCGACTGCAAGAGGAGCCTGGCCGAAGCAGCGGAGGTGGCATTGTGTGGCCACGAAATGGCGCTGCTGGGCCAGGAGGAGGCATGTTGTGGGTTGGAGGCCTGGCTGGCTCAGGAGTGCCTCAAGCTGCAGAGGGCGGAAGTCGCACTGCATAGCCACAAGGAGGCATGCCACACTCTGGAGGTTCAGCTAACAGAGGGCCTCCACAATTGGCTGGAAGAGAAGGCCCATTTGGCACGCCTGCGAGAGGCCACCTGAGATATGGAGCAGTAGCGGCTGTGCAGCGCTGCCTGACCCTGCAAGCAGGAAGCCCCATGGCAGGACCAGCATACCACACAACACAACCCCCCCCCAAATGGGGGAGAAAGAAGGGTTGGGGTCAGGAGGAGGCTGTACCACGGGCAGTCTCCAGTTGCCCTGTGCGCTGGCCTCTGTAGGAGTCATTGAGATTAGTGTTCCCTGGCCAGGAGGACCCTCTGGAAGGGGTACCAGAAGGCACACAAAAAGGGTCAGCAGCTGGGGGGCCATCAGGGGCTGACGACCCATCCCCCGTCATTGGAAGTGACACACCGGCGGCTACCACCAGACCTTGGGACTTGTCTCAGTACAGAGGTGGGGACGGGGAGTGGTGGTCACCTGGACCACTGACCTTTTGGGGGGGCAGTGTAGCGTTGGCAGGATTCAGTTGATATCCCAGCATGCTCACAAGCCTTATATATAGCCCTGTGTATGTCTTGGAAATACCCCTTTTATGTATTTGTTAGTGTAATTACCCGACTGTCGCGTGTACTGTACCATTACTTATGTGATATGTGTAATCCTGAGGTGTTCTAGAGTTGTATAATTACCCTAGCGTGTGTAAGTCTTGTGTAAACCATGTGTGTGACCTCCCCGCATTTGTGGGCCGTGTTTGCCTCTTTGTATTATTGCTTACTATGTAGTCCTTTTAAGGACTGCATATAAAGAGCAACTTTGAAACCGTCTCCTCTCATCATTCGCCGTCACTGCCACACCTCGGTCAACAAAGCATCACAATATTGTGCCGCTTGAGAGGCAAAGAGATCATATAGCAGACAGCAAAATTCAGTTATTAGCAGACTCTTTTATTGCACAACCCTTAAAAAGACAATGGTAAAACAACGAGAATAAAAAATAAACTCACTCACACACACAGATGGGAAACCTTCACAGAGACAAAACTGGGTGCAGGCAATTAGAGATTTAAAGAATGCAAGAGTGCAACAAGTCATACTCTGAAAATTTTTTGTTCCGTTCGGCAGCTCATAAAACATTAAAATCCAAAACAGATAAATCCAACAAAACGGAATACATATGAACATTTGCTTCACTTTCACCTAAGTTAATTTTTGAAACTGATGGAAACGCAGGCTTTTTCTCAAAAAGCACCGGGCAAGATCCAACCCAGCACCAGCTCTATGTGGGTGGAAATAAGGCACATGAAACGGTTTTTAGATGTGAAGCGGATTGGTACAGCTGATGTGACATGTCCGAGTGCGGTTATACTCTGATAACAGCACTCACAGAATTTCTTTCATCCAATCAGATTTCTTGGTCGGAACTAACTGTTGTCTAATTTAGGTTTTGATACTGGAATATTTAGCAAATGTTTTTACACCACTCAAACTACTATGAAATCAGAGTTTGAGATCTGTGGTTCACTGATAGCATTTATAGCAATGTCGTAAACGGTCAACTGTTATTTCAGTGATATTAGCACAGCCTTAAACATGATCCCACCAAAAAGCAGCAATGAACATAATTATCCCATTTATTTATCAACATTTCTGACTGGAATAGTCTTTGGTCCCCCTAAACCCTGACCAGAATGAGTAGTTAAAATGTGGATGGATGGATTTATGAACATTTTGTAGAATGGCAACTGGTCCTGAAATAAACCAGGAAAACAGTTTGAGGCGTTTCATGGATATAACTCCATTTTTATGAATAGAATCAGAATTGCAAGGTAGTTTAATGGCTTTTATGGAGTTACCATGCCCCCTCTATGTCACATAGGCTTCTTCCGGCAGTCCAGTGATGTGCAGCTAGGCTAATTGGCATCTCTCTATTACATAGTCTGTGAGTGTGTACCTACATGTATCCTGAGATGGTAATATATACTGATATTTAAGTTTTTGTAATCTTCAGTAGTATTGCCCATCCCTAATGTAATCTATTCATCTGAAACATTGTTTAATCTTGCAAGAGCATATGTAATTTTATAATTTTGAGATCATAAGCTACGTTTACATCAATCAAGGATGGGCCAGATATGCTAGCCTATAGACAGGCTTTTAAACTAAATAAATAAATAAATGGAAACCTCAAATCTTTCTGTTTTTTTAATTTTCAGTTAGATTTAGAGTATTTTAATTTTAGTTTAGTTTTTGATACTCAATATTATACTGTTAGGTTTGTTTTAACTTAAGACGCGCTTTTGTTTGAATAGTCATTAACAACATCTGTTAATGATCCCCATGGGTAAATTCTCTTCTACCTACCCCATCTTGCTCTACATGGCACACAGACACATATGTAGATGTGAGCAAGCACGGCAATGAAAGACAGCCACCAGCAGTAATGCCCATGGAGCTGGGGCATAAAGGGCTTTACTCATGGGAACACAGATGTGTATATTCCACCAAGGCCAGGTTCGAATGGGTCACCTTCGGATCTCAGGCACAGAGGCTCAGTTCACTGAGCCACAAACTGCCACACACTATCACTAGTACTCCCGCAGTCCACAGACATTAGTGTATATGTGTCCAGAGATTCACTGGCATCCCATCCTAGGTGTGCACTAGCCTTGTCCTATATTCTGCCTGTTACATGCTCCTGGCCATCCTGATCCGGTTAAATGATAATGCCCTTCTATAGCACTCACTGAAATGCTTATGGGACATTTTCCTGTTTGTTAGATACATTTCTGAATTTCTAAGGCCACCAATCATCTCAGTTTCCTTCTGATGTGATGTTATGTGCACTGTTGCCCAGGAGCACTTACTCTTAATACAGTATGACACAGAATGTATGCTGCAATCATTCTTCAGTATCTGCTTTCAGAGTTTTAAGTAACTGACTGTAAATTATCCTACCTCCAGACATTAAAAAAATCTATGTATTTTATGATGCTTAAATATTTATTAGTACAAGTTATCTGCCTGGACTGTATTCCTGCTTTGGCATTACTCATATAACTGTGTTAGTTTGTCTAAATCTCTGCTACCGGTCTGCATCTGTATTTCCATTCACAGCAAAGATCCTCCTCCTGCCCTTCCAAGACTGGTTGCTATGAAACACTTACACAACTGATTTACCCATTGCATACTAATGTGTGGAATATTCATCTTTTTTGTTTGCATAATAAATATGTTTTTTTCTCTTTTTTTTGTCTGAGCTCATCTGCACGGCAGAGGCTGGAAGGGGAAACAAAGCGGTGACATGAACTGTCGAAGGCCTGTGTATGCTGCAATCATTCTTCAGTACCTGCTTTCAGAGTTTCAAGAAACTGACTGTAAATTACCCTACCTCCGCACACTGTTTTTTAATTACATCCCTGCCTACAACAAAAGGTCCATTCATGTGTAGATGAAGATGGACTATGCATGTTTAGTTGAAAGAATCCATGTTTTGGTTAATCTCTATCAAAAGAACAGCTGGGTTGCCACTTTCTCTCAAATTAGATTTTACTGAACAGCACATTGGAAAATTCATGCATGCATCTATATAGCTTGTTCATTAATTCATTATAGAGAGGACTCATTATGGTTACATAAAAAGTCACATTTGTGCAGTTAAAAAGAAAGGAAAGGAGGTATGGAACTTACTATAACTGCAAATGCTGTACGGTAAAACGACTAAAAATGTTTCCAACACATAAATGGAATAAATATATTTATAGTGAATAAAATATTGATAAGTTAGTTATTAAAAAATACTTAAATGTCTGTACCAGAGTTTGAAAATAGGGGAACAAATGAAAAAAGTTTTAAATGCATTTGTGTCAACAATACAGTTTTGTGTAAGTATAAAGCCTTAATTGTACAATGCCTTAATTAACACCATAAGTTATTTTGTAGCATCCACACTAATCATTGCTATTATAAGAGATTGATAATCATGCTCTTTTTCGGGTAAATTCATTTTTGGAGACCATTGAGACAATCAAACTAGCAATAATGGAAGCAAATTAAATCAGAAGAAACTATGAAAACGTTAAATAAAAAATGAAAGCTGCTGAAAGCAAGATCTGGTGTGCTTTATCTTTTCTTTAACAGTTATAATTTCTATTTATTTTTTATCTTCTTATTTAAAAAGTCAACCTTCTTCTGCGATAACACATCAGTCAATTATACTCAACTTATCATATGAGCCACTATGAAGTGATCAGACAGTAACTTTGACCCCTGACCTCCTCTCTTTTCTAGCTAGCTGAGGATGCGAAACTGCAGTTCATTGCAAAAGCATCAAATGCTCTGAATGTTCATATATTATAAATGACTATAATAAATGCATCAATCAATCATTCTATCACTGTGTAACCCAAGATCATTTCAGTTTTAAGAATGTTTGCTGATTAAGAAAATTATGTTTATCCCCAGATCACTGTTTTATTTGGATGGTTCAGTCAGATTCATTATAGCCGTCCATCTTACCTCTTAATGAATTCATCCATCTCTCTATCTTCCTCCTCAAGAATGGGCCTGGGGGAGATATGTAGTCATCTATTATTATTATTATTATTATTATTATTAATTATTATTATTGTTGTTGTTGCTATAACTGTTAGCATGACACTTACAGCAAATGCTCTGCATTTTAAATGTCTGATTTCGATTTATTCAGAAGAAAAAGTCTAAGACACTAGCAAACAACCCCCTTGTGTTTCGTTTTTCCAATGGTGTTCAGGCGTTCTAGATTCTGGGATTTGCCACATTTCAGATTAACAGGCACATTTTATCACTCTGTAGACAACTCAATTTTCATTGAGGGACACCAAGGGGGTGACAACTCAAGGCCGGAGTGCCGACATGGAGACCCCAGTGAGTAGAGCACTGTAGCTGATAATTAGACTTGCCTGTCCTTGGGGTCAAAGAGACAGAATTATTTGGCTTGTGTAGACAGCAATTTCTTCAACCCACATGAGATGAGATATCACAAGCTGTTACAAATGTGCATCAAGAAGCCATCCTCTCTGGGTGAGAATCAATCCTCTATTCCCCACAGCATTCTGAATATTGAAAGCAACTACTAACTAGGGAATGTATCATTTAATTTGACTTCCTTCAAGGTAAAATCTCACATAGCTTTCCATTTCAGAGGTTAGTTCACAGTTCCCACCGCCTAATAATCATGCCTATTTTTTATTAGAGAAGAAGAATAAACGTGTTCTGGCTTCTAGCCTTATAGTAGGTACACGTAATAACACATGATAATAGCAAAATAACATGAAAAGTGTATTTCCTCCAAGACAATAAGGGGGAGGGGCTGTTATGCATGTATAAGTACTTGTTTACCTATACTGAACACAAAGTTTGTTAATTTGTGGCTAGCAAATCCTGAAAAAAAGTGATGTCCCCTCGAGACAATAATTTTCATCTGCTTGGATTGGACATCACGGGAAGATATTTAAATGAAAGACGAATGATCTACATGCCTATACCAGTTAAACGCAAAAGTCAGTTTTGAAAAATACAGAAATGAAAGCAAAGGAGGATAGGATCGTCATAAGATCTAGTGAATTCCCAATGAATCAGCATATGTTGATTACATTCCTTGTAATTTTAGGTCAAAGAGCATTGCTTTAGTCAAACACTGTTATTAGATGTGTAGCTTCCAGATGTCCTGGGCCATTTTTTCTTTAATAATTAGAGAAACGTAAACAAATCTTACTTGTATATTGATCACCGTCATTGATAAGCCTATAGAAATAAAAGTATTTTTATTATTTATGAAATAATACTTATATTCACTAAATAATGCCTAACAGCAGACAATATACCTGTTCAACCCGGAACAGGCCCACAAAATCAAAAATCGTTTGAGTTTTTATTGAAAAAAAAAAAACAACTTTATATTAACTCTTCTTTAATAATTCAGTATTTAGTCTGCAGTCCTCCAAATGTCTTTGGAAGTTTCAGTGGTTAACCAGTAAAATTTGCATTGAAAATTGCATCTTTTGGGTTCAGTACCCTGCCTGCTGTACTTATGTTTTTCAGTTTGGCATCTGGCAACTTTGAAACAAGATGGAAGAGGAAATGTCTGAATTTGTTACAGGCTGTGTTTTTACTGCAACTAGAAACAAAGAGACAAAAAGTTATCAAGAGAAGCTGCAGTTTAGCATAGATTTAGGGATTTGAAAAGGTGCCTGGAAAGACAGGCACTGATGTATGGGAGAAGAAGGTAATGGAGGACGGATGTGTAATTATGCTATTTTTGCTGCCGGGAGCTCAGTGTGGGAGAGAGGAATTAGCATCACACCTGTGTTTAATTGACTAAATTAGCTTGTATAATTCTAGCTCTGTTTGGATGGAAGAATTGTGTTGGTTGTTGGGGGAGGCTGTTGAGCAACAGTAGTCAAAGAAGTTTAGAGCTGCTTTAGACTCAGTTTAGGGGAGGACAGTAATCACATATAATCTCAAATACTGCTTCGGTGCCATATCCTACTGTCAAGCGGTACACGGTAAGAAGGAGCTAGTTTACAGATCTAGTAAATGATGCCAAAATTATAATCTTAATATTAAAAATTAATTGCATCACTATATTCCCTAGTAAAATCTTACAGGTTTCACATTATAATATTTTTAGCCAGTTTCTTTTAGGATAAACTTGTAATATTTTAAATAACAGTTTAGAGTCCAATGAACATCTATACCTATCATTTATGTTTGTACATTTACTACTGGCTAATTTAAATCACAGTGAAATAGCAGTCATTTTCTTTCCAATTGAGCAGTATAATCTTCTACATATGTACTATAAAAATATAGAAA
This sequence comes from Stomatorhinus walkeri, assembly GCA_026784285.1. Lineage (NCBI taxonomy): Eukaryota > Metazoa > Chordata > Actinopteri > Osteoglossiformes > Mormyridae > Stomatorhinus > Stomatorhinus walkeri. The sequence continues at coordinate 6,882,471 of JAODUD010000026.1, read as the reverse complement.
TATCCATCCGTGGTCTACAGTCTGAGTTTCATTTATTTCACAATAGACTGACATTAAGATTAATGCCACACTGAATTTCAATTCAAAACTCATAAATTTCAACTTTAAGCAATGTCCCTTACACCTAATTATGATATTTTTTCCAAAATGGACATTAAACTCGCTATGGCTAACAGGTTAAATTTTATAAAGATGACTGTACCCTAGCATAAATATGCTTATTCCAATAGTATATCAATAAAAGACATGTACTTGGATAGCAACTTTAGACAAACCTCACAAACAGCAGCATTAATGTATATATGTAAATTACCTCAGACATATTTTCTAAAAATACTTCTGTGGTTGTCAGAGAAGTTGCACGATTAGTACTGGACCACTTATAAAACAAAAATATATAGGTGTTGTATGCGTATGCTAATACACATTAAACATGAATAATAATATACCATTAAAACCTTTAATCCACACGACAAAAGAATATTTGATAATCTACATAATTATTTTAAAAATCCACCAAATAATACACTGCTCCAAAACACCCAGACATTCAGTTATCTATTGGACTCAATTGACTGTGTCGTTCTTCTCACCTCTTTGATTCCTCTGGAATTACTGTTGTCGCCTCCATTTCTTGTAACCTGGCAACACCTCCTAGTAGAGCCTCTCATTGTGTACCTTTTATTTGGCCAAGCTCAACACCCCAGTGTAAGTCTTTTATTTCTTACGTACTAACTATTAAGGGGGTGCTCCTTCTCAGTAGCCATTGTTAAACTGCACTATAATTATTAATCATTCTGGCATACTTCTACATTTTAGTACATTTGCAACTGCACATATTTGTATTCTATAGGGGTTCTGAGTTTTTTTACAGGCTGGATGGAGACATTTATATGAGGGTAAATGACAGGAAAGCATTTTACTGAGGTCTACCTGTAGTTGGTCATTGTAATAGTTAATTAGAATAAATGCCACAGCTATGGGTTAGTAAAGAGCATGAATGTTTGGAGATGAATTTGCTGATAGAGAGAGAAACTAACACATACCTGCATCCAGGCTGGCTGACAGTGTGACATGGCAAACAGCCTAGAAAGTGGGGGAAGGAGTATGGCTGGGGTAGTGAATAATCATCTCAGATGGTGAATGTGTGTTTTATTACTGATGTGCTGCTTCAGGCAGGGTAATAGGCCACATGCTTCTTAGGTACCAGAAAGACTATGTTCCACTTTGAGAAGAGGAAAGGGGTCACATTGTTTTGCTTTAAGGTAAGCTGGTTGGGAGGTAATGATTCCTCTACAAGGCACGTGAGTCTCTTGAAGGGAAAGCAAAACACTTTATATTATAACTGTCACATTAGAAAAATATATTTTTTAGATTGAGTAGTTTATTTTTTGGTTTCAGCTTAACTTGATTTGCAAGAACAGCCCAATCTCAAGAGCCAGCTCACACATCCAGATCAGGATCAGCAGGAGGCCACACGGGGTTTTTCAGATATAGAAACCAAGTAAGCAATAGAAACCAAGGTAATGCATAGCTCCAGCATCAGCTGATGTGGAAGTTCTGCAATAGCAGCTTCAGGACATGGTAAAAGCTACATTGTACCTGCTTTGAAATGTGCATTCAAAATCTGATAATTTAAATTGGATTCCTGCATTATGTTGCAGTATCACCAGACAACATTGTATCAACTGATTTGTCATATGAACTAGGAAGCCTCCCTATTTGTGAGCACTGAATTATTTTTCTTTCATGCTTGTCATATTTCCATATATGAATCACCTATAGACTTCATGTGGTTTTAGTCATGGGACACAGCTTCTGCTAAGGTAAGCTGATTATTTAAAAATATTGACAATACACCATAGCTTTTTTTCATAATTCTTATTTGAATTATTTATTGAATTAGAAGTTGCTGTGTTAAACCCTGAATCGTGTGAGAATGGGATGGAGAATTTCACAGTGGGAGACTGTATTTGGACTGTAGCCGAAGTCTTCTCTTCCTGGCCCACACATTTGTGAAACTGAATGAAGTTACGAAGGAAAGGTATCATTATCTTATGGGTTAATTCAATCCATATTGCTCATTAAGATAAATTGTTAGCTGTGACAAAAAAAAACGTGTGAGGAGCCCTGTAGTCAAATGACTGCAAAAAAAAAGAATGGAAATGTGTTTGCTTACAAGTTCTTTATAATGATCTCTAAATTTGTCAAAGGAAACAAACCATTGTTTCCTTTACAAAAAAATGAACACTTTTTTGTGAATTGAGAAAACATGACTCCATCACTTCATGCACCTCTTATTACACACATTGGCATTTAAAAAAAATAATTTTAGAAGTGCTGAATTTAAAAAAAGGAAGAGTGTATCCTAAGAATGGAAAAATTAATGTTAATACTATTTTATGAGGGATGAATAAAAAATCAGATGCCAAATGGAGAGAAACTAGACTAATGAATATTCTGTTTTCTAGACAACAAAATATGATAATATATGTATTAATAAAATTACTGGGTGCATCCCTAAAAATGTTAACAATTTAAAAATACAGAAATGTATATATATAAATAAAAAAAAAATTTTAAAAGCTGCATATAGAAAATGAAACATGAATTAGATCTAAATCTAACTATAAAGGGGAATATTCGTATGGGGTTAATAAGCTATAAAAAGCTAACAAAATGCTTTGCTAAGAAAAGAATAAAAGAAAACTTTGCTAAGAAAACTACAATAAAATGTATAACTTAGAAGAATGGAAAAGTACAGAAGTTGCTAGTTATAGTTAAAAATGGTTTGGCTGGTTAAATGCTAACTTACTTTAAGGCCGCTTCAAGTCCCCCCAGAGTTGGGGTAAGGTGCTCTAATTGATCCCATACTCTCTAGCCAGAGAGTATGGAATCGGTATTTTCATACAGGATTAGTGTCTTTTTTCCAAATGCAACATGTACAGTAATATCTCAGCAGTAATACCCAGTAATCTTTTAAAGATCTTTCAAAAAAATTTAAAAATGCATATTGTATTCTTTATGAAATAATACCATGTATTAAAAATTCTGATTACTTAATCTTTTAATATTTAATTCTAAGTCATAAGCAATAATTCTTATTTTAATATTCATTTCTTTTTGGCCAACTTCTTCTCAATTATTATTCTATTAAAATACATAAAATAAATTTCAGCTTTAGATACTTGTAGATATCAAATATATGTTTTTAATCAAAATAAGTGATAAAATAATATATAATTTATAATTGCAGAATTGCATATGTCAGGTTTTAATTCTGAAATGGGTGCTTTCTGGGTACCTTTTCAAATAGCACTATATTCAGGGTAGGAATAATGGATTGGACAGCCGTGCACATTCTCAGTTTACCCCACAGTACCTTTTTTGCTGCCATTAGTGTCAACGGTTAATGTCTTCAATTAATGCATTTCTAGTGAATTCTCATAAATGAGTATATTATTTTGTATGGGGGTTTCAGTAGCTGAACAGTATGCCAGAAGATTTTATTTGTTTGTTTGCTTGTTTTTTTGTTTCTATTAGAGTTTGGGCCCAACCATGGTGTCACGACCTGCCCATCCAAGCTTTTGCTTGCCTGTGTGCCACGCTTCCCTCATTACCTCGTGTCAATTCCTGATTGTGATCACCTGTTGTCTATTAGTTCCTGCTTGTCATGAGTATTTAGTCCGCGTCAGACTCAGTATCCCCCAGATCTGTCATTAATGTTATGAGGAAGTGGTCTGCTGTCCTTCGTCTCGCCCAAATAAACCCTGTTTCCTGCCAGCATTCATGGCTTCCTCGTCTGCTTATCCACCTGACATCGCCGAACATGACAGAATGACAGATCTCCCAAACGACTCACTGCAGCAAGCCCACCTCGAGCGGCTTGGCTTGCTACAAGAAATCATTTATTGGCTAAAGCAACCGGACATCCAGGAGGACCCCCTGGCCCTGGACTTAGCCAGCCGGAGTGGGGACCTCCTAAGGGAGGTCCCCCCATCTGGAAACGTGTATCCCTTGCAGGAGGTATGCGACAATCTCCAGTGGATGCTGCAGCGGATTGCCGAGAAGACAGCCTGGCAAGTCCCGCTGCACAGTGCACAGGAAGCAGAAACCCCCTGACCCTGCTTCCAGAAGCAGCTCAACTTCCACCCAGTGCTTCGGGACGGAGGAGAAAGAAGAGGCATAAGGGAAGGACACCAGAGGGAGACCGGACAATCTTCCTAGGAACTACCTTGCTCTCACCAGTTTGGCTCCCTGCTGGTGATCAGGGGGAATCCCTGATACCCGGAGCCATCTCTGATGCAACGCCCCCTCAGGTCTGTGAAGCCCGTATCACGGCCGCCAAGCTGCCACCGCTGGAAAAATACCATTACCGGGTTGTGCGCCTATGGAATAGGGGGGCTAGATTCCCTGGGTCACCAAGGCTTTTAAAGGGGCAGCGCCTGCTCTCACGGCGAATACCCTGGCAGCCATTATTGATGAGCCGCCGGACCTGCCTTTGTCGCCGCCTACCTCAGCCCCCGAGGCTCCTGCAGTGCCACCCGTGGCTGCCGTTCTGCCCGCGGCACCGGCAGAGGTCTCGGCTCTGCCTCCGCCGGCTGCACCTCCCGAAGCGCCTACAGCTCCATCTGTCCCACCTGTCCCAGTCCCTGCTCCAACCTACCCAGCCGTGGCCCCAATCCACGAGGAGGTCCCGGACACTATCACCACTGCTCCCTCCTCCTTGGAGGAAGAGGAGCTAGAGTGGGACCCCTCGGGGATGTTCGTGACTTCTTCATCCAAACCCCAACCAGGCCAACGCCGACAACAACTATGCCTGTCAGTGTCCCGCAAGGGGAGGGGACACAGACGAGGGGTCCGGGTCCCGCCCGCTCTGCACCCTGGCTCGCCCTCGCTCGCCTTGGTTGGGGCTCGGGGTTCGCCTGCGTGTCCAGGGACTCCGGCTCGTCGGTCGCCTGCGGGTCCACCTACAACGCCTCGTTGCCTGGCCTCGGTCAGTAACAAGAGGAGCTTAATCCGAAGCTCCACTTGCCAAAATGAAAGTGTTGGCACAATAAAACACCCAGACTAACATCCTGCTTGCTAAACTGCCGGACACGACAGGGGGGAAAAAAAGAAAAAATAGTAACACCACTAGAAAGGTACATTTGCACCACTGCAAATAGGACCTCGATTTCAGCCTTGCTAATACACTTCTTTTAGCATTGGGTCATTATCAAGTACATAATTTGGGCTTTGATTTCAGCTTTTTATGCTAATGATATTACTTATGGGGTCCAAGGTGGCACTCTAAAATCATTCCGCTGCACACTATATCATTTGCAATTTATACATTGCATGTCTGTGTAACAGACAGTACTCTGAACAACCAGCTTCAAGGGGTTGGTTTCAGGTGGAACAATCCGCTGCACCTGAGGGCGAGAGCAAAGAGAGGTGAGTTCGGGAGCTACTGGAATGGCGACGGCTAAGAGAACAAGGGTCAAACTACTGGAGTTTCAGAGGAATCACGCTGAATAGACATTAACAGGAATTTAAACTCCAGGATCTGGTGAGACTATTTCTTCTCTGGCCTCATTTTGATAACTAATGTTGTTGGAATTTCAGAAGTAGGACTGAACAGATAAAGCAGTCAATTCTTTAAGCCGTCGCTTTATTGAGATATTGTTCTGTGCGAGCTTGGGGAGACTCCCCACAGACAGTTCTGAGTTCTCCAAATAGCAGACGCTGCTGCTTTCATTTTATACTAACAGACAAATGACCTTTCTCGGCAACCACAACCAGAAGACCCATGTCTGCTTTTGCATAGTCTGTGCTCAGGACAAGCTTTTCATCTAGCACAAGCATCTTATATTTGCCATATATGGAATAAATCTTGTCTATCCAGATTATCCAGATTCATCTAGCTGAAAAGACAAGCAATAAAACAATAGGGAGACCAGAGAGGATATTAGAGGCCCACTTCCCAAACCATGACTGAAACACATTCAGGGGCCACGGCCATGTGCCATCATGAGACTCCTAATTGTACAGCACTGTGTGCTACCTCATAAATTTTGGTGATGGCCAGTGACAAATTTCCATTGTCCTCATCATTTGGGGGAATGTACGTGTAGCAATGGTCTCCTACTATAGCTCAAACTTCTCCCTCTTTGGCTAGTTTTATGTCTAGTATATTTTGGGTGGTCATTAAACAGATAGCCATGAGTTCCTCTTTCACTGCAGTAAACAGCACCCAGAACCATCCGTAGGAGAAACGGCTGTTCTACTGAATGAGGAATGAGAGGGCATACTAAACAATGACCAGTAATGTTTTTTATGAGAAATTTGCAGATTACCAATAAGAATTTGGTTGAGGCATATGATAACTTTTTTTTTTGGCCTCCACCCTTTCTATCGTCTCTGCTTTCCATCAGATCCACATGGTCATACATATACCCTACATAAGTAATTATAGAACACAAAATTACACAGCCAATAATGATGCTAATAACTGGGGCCCAATATCCAATCTACGTCTCCAAATCATGGTCTTTCAGGAGTTCTAGAGATCTCTTGCAGTGCAACTGATGGACCCAGGAGGAGATACCGTCAACCTTTATGCCATTAGGTGTAGAGAGAGAAGGACTTGGTATGGTCCCCGCCACCTTGGTTAATGCCAGTGCTTCCAGTGTAGGTCCTATGGTCTCTGGGTGATTTGGCTCCAGTCCGACCTGAACAGCCCTCATCTGGCTATGGATCCTCTTCAAGGAAACCTGCAAACTATGCTGGTGGTCCCTAAATGCATACCTGGAATCTGTGAAAATTGTAACATCTTTACCCACGGACTGGTAGCAGACCTGGGCTAGGGCAAACAGCTCTGCAGCCTGTGCTCAGGTAACTTACCTCCAGACAGCAACTGGCCCTCTGAAGAGACCACAGCATAATAGGTAGAGGGGCTCCAATCTGAGAGCCTAAGGGAACACCACTCCACAAAGAACTCAGAATTTGATAATGGGTCTTCACCCTGGTCTGATCTAGGCTTGGCGAGGGATTGAGCAACCTCGAGGCAACCAATCATGAGGCAAGCCTTCCACCTCAGTAGGAAGGAGTGTGGCTGGGTTTATCATGGAACATCGTTGGAGGGTCACGTTGGAAAGAGTAAGCAGGATGTTTTGGTAGTGAATCAGATGCACAGTGGTAAGGTGAGATGCTTTAGCTTGCATTATTAGGGCATGCACAGCATGCGAGGTGTGCACCAGAGGGGATGCATTTGGACTAAATCTGCGGACATGAGGACTGCCTCTGCAGTGGGCCACCACAACTCTGAGGCAGGCTGGTAGAGAGCTGGCTATGGTGTCCAGACAATTGGAGTAATACGCAGTGGGGTGTAATCTGTCACCATGAGTTTGGCTAAGGACAGCGGTCATAAGACTGCCCCATTCTTCCACATGCAATTGAAATGGCTTAGAAAAATTTGGTACTCCTAAAGCGGGCGCGTCGCATAGTGCTTGTTTGAGTTCAGAGAATACAGTCTCAACCTCAGCTGTCTAGTCAAGTCTGTCACTTAATCTAAGTCTTCCCCCCCGCCCTATGCATGAGGTCTAGTAAAGGTTGGGATCTTTCGGCAAAATCCTGGATCCAGGGGCGGCAGTAGCTGACCATTCCCATCCATTTCATCAATTGCTGTTTAGTATCTGGGATGGGGGCCTTGCGAATCCCTTCTACTTGTTTTGGACCTAGGCTTCTGCCCTGGTAATTGAGTCCGAGGTATTGAACCTCCTGTTTGACTAACTACAGTTTTGCCTTTGAGGCTTTATGGCCATTTTGGGGCGAGAAACAAGAACAGCGCTTTGGTATTTTGCCTAGTGGTGGAACACAACAGCAGGTCATCTACATACTGAATCAGGGTGCTCCCGCCCTGGGGCTTGAATCGCTCTAAATACTTTCCTAACTCTTGAGCATACATGCTAGGTGATTCAGTGTACCCCTGGGGCATCACTGTCCATGTGTAACGCTTGCCTCTAAAGGTGTGTGCAAACCAGTACTGTGAGTCTGGGTGAAAAGGGACAGAGAAAAATGCATTCGCTAGACCTATGACAGAAAACCACTGAGCCTGGGACGGTATGGATGATAGGATAGTCACTGGATTAGGAACGATGGGTGCACAGGAATGTATGGCGTCATTCACCCCCCCTTAGGTCCTGTACAAACCGCCAGGATCCATCTGCCTTCTTCACAGGCAGGATCGGAGAATTGCCAGGGGAGTAGGGAATTTCCTTCAGAGCCTTCCCTTTGCACCAGTTCTTGGTGCACCATGGTGATATCCTTCTCTGCTTCAGATGAGAGTGGGTACTGTCACCGGTCTGTGATCAGACTTTGGTTGCATTTGCAGTGGCGCCGCAGTGCAGATCCTTCACATGCCAGTTGCCCATAGGGATTGTGTTATCTCATACAGCCACTCAGGTTCAGTTAGTGGCGGGGCTGGTAGGTTCGTGGTCTGTTGAGGTGCCCCAGAAAGGAACACATCTCTCCTGACATCACCTATGAGGGAGATGGTATGTCTTTGAATGGTTCCATCAGCAGTAATACTCTGGCCTTCCTCAACTGGAATCCAGTCTTGTCTGCTTTCACAGTCTGGGATCCATGGGCCTAGGTCTTTCCATTGCTGGGCTTCAGTTTTTCCTAGTGAGGCATATGATGATCGAAGATTCATGCACTTTGACATTGGTTGAGCTGGACAGACATGCCGGCCATTGATTCACTCACATACAGAAACTTCACCGACACGGTCTCAGGGGGTTTCTGTTCCCCCAGGATCCATTCCCTTATCTCCTGGTCACAGTGTGAACTATAGAGAGCTGTGCAATGGAGGATAGGGGGTTGGTCAAGTGAGTGTGGCACCTTTTTCTTGACCAATGGTGTTATCAGTGAGGATCCATGTGGCGTAGCATGGCTTGCAGTCTTGGGAGACATACGATCCAAGTCGGGGAGAGGTTAGGTGGACTCCCCTCTCATCCAAATCAATTTTACATTGCAGTTTGCATAGTAGGTCTCTGCCCGAAAGGTTAACTGGACAGTGGTTGTTCAACAGGAAGGTGTGATGGACAGGACCGAACCTTGAGGCAATGGATAACGGAACAGTCTCTAGCAAGATGTGGGGTATACCAGAGGAACCCACAACTGTCACATGATTTCCAGACCTAGGGACTCTAGGGAGGTCTGTCTTTCACCGTGAACTTGGTGGCTCCTGTGTCCACTAAGAAGACAACAGTGTGATCGCCAATCTTGAGGGTTATCATGGGGTCCTCCCTCGATGTTTTTCGGAAGAACAGGAACTGGCCTTCTCATGGTCCCACAGTCCCCTCACCTCTTCATTGTGGGCCGTCTGTACCCCACTGGGGCGGGGGCCCTTGATGGCTTCCTCCTCTTCCTCCCCTCTGTGGAGGTGGCCACTATTGGCTATTATTCTGAGGTCAATGCTTTTTCCAATGATCTTGTTTTCCACAGAGGAAGCATCCCTCTTGGTCATCACCCCGGGGTTGGGTGCACAGGAACTCTCTTGGCACTCCAGCAATTGCCCCTGTCTTCATTCAGAAGCTGTTGCCTGCATTGCTGAATATGCTCACTCCTCCGAGGAGGATTGTCTTCTTCATCTATGCAGGGAGTGGATCCTGTCTCGCTGGAGGTGGCAGGATTTCCTGAGTGGGGGGGCTGACGGCACAGAAGGGAGGGGTGGGTAGATGCAGCTGTCTTCCGCTTTCTTTTTCCAGACAACAGATGCACCATCTTTGCCTTTTTCTTCTGTCTCCTTTAACAACATATTCAGATTGTGCTGTGCCTGGACTGCCTTTGCCTTTTCCTCGCTCATTTTCTTCATGTTTTGCCCCATAGTAAACCCTTATTTCCCTTATTACTTTTACAAATTTCCTTTTCAAATGCTGTTTCTCCATAAGCCGGATCGGGACTCCAATTGGACTTGCTACTGTTATTTCCCATTTTGTCACACCAAACTTTCAATACTTTTCTTTGCAGAGAAAGGATATATATATATATGTCATGATCCGCCCGTCTGAGCCTCGTGTGTGCCACGCCCCCCTCGTTACCTCATGTCTGATCCTAATTGTAACTGTCAATCCGTGCCTGCCTTACCAGAGGTGTCCGTCCCTCGGCCTCTCGCCCCAGAGGCGTCCGCCCCTGCTCCTCATACCCCAGGGGCTCTCACCCCGGGGCTCTCGACTGGTCCTGCCTTGGGTCCCACTCTAGCTCCTCCTCGGGGACGTCCCTGACGGGTAGGCCAGCGCCCAGGCCGGGTCCACGCTGGCAGCTGCCTCGCCTGTCGGTGTCCTATAAAGGCAGGGGACACTGGCGGGGAGCCCTGGTAGGGATCGCCCGGACCGCTGCCTCACCAGCACTCCCCGGGCAGGGGCCATGACTCCGGGGTCACCCGGGGGTCCGTGGGCTTCGGTCGTCGGTGGGTCCCCCAAAGGCGCCCCGTCCCACAGCTCTGGCCATTCCCCGGCCAGCTGCGTCAGGCCCTGGGCCATCCTGGGGGGGCTCCTCGGGCCCTCTTCCTGGGTCATTCATGGCCCCCCTGACTCATTCCCTGTCCGGGGCCCCTCGGAGTCCCCTTGGTCCCCCGTCCTTTCCAATTTCTGTCCCTCATTTCTCAGTCCCGCGTCCTGTTCCCGTGTCTCCTTCGCTGTCCCCTCCTGCTCTCTCCTCTCCTTCGCCTGCGGCCCCTCCGGCCGCCACCCATCGCCCGTCTGGGCTACCCCGGGCCCTATGTCCCCACCTGCCTGTTCCATCCATCTGCCCTGCGCCACATTCTGTTTTCCTACCTGGATTCCCCGAATAAACCCAATCCTCTGCTCTCCATCTCGCCTCCAGCCCGCTTTTATCCATATCAGATGGAACACAGACTTGAGAAGCAACCAGCTTTTATTTGGTGCTTCAGGCAGATAAGCATATAGGGGACAGACAGTAGCATATTTGTGTTTCAGAAACCAGGTGAGCATTGAGGTTTGAAGACAGGAAACCTGACGTGGAGTCAAGATGCAGAATCAAGGTTGGTGTACACAGAAGTCAGGAGGTCAAGAGCAGTAGGTCAGTCCTGGGATGGAGATGTCACACAGGCCTGAGTCACACCAGGGAACTTCAGGGAGAGGGTGGGGAGGAGGGAAGTTGGTCCTGGTTTGAGGGCAGATTGGGCAGGGCAAGCAGGATGGTTCAGAGCTAGACAAAGAACGCAGGTTAGTTTGCTCGGCACATCTCCTTGAGAAGGATAATACCTCACGTTGATCCACTGATCATGCTGGGTTAAGTAGACTTGTTATTGGTTACCAGCTATGTCTTTGCATTCTCAGTAGGAAAGGGATGGAACAGGTGTTCTGGAAGAGTGGTGCACGTACCTTTTGTGTGTATGTTCATTTTCTCTGAATCACATAAACAGTTTTCAGAAATAACCTTAGATCAAATGTAGATTTCTACTCAACTTTTGTTTAAGAGGCCCCAAGAGTACTTGTGTTAGCTGTTATACTTAGCAACTGGTCTACTTCTAGACCATAGAGTCACATGGTGGTCCTATTCGCAAAAATGAAAATTTGATCTGGTCCTGATCTTCAACCTTACAACATGTCTGCAAAGGTTGAAAGAGATCTGTCAAAGACTTTCTCAGTAATTGCAGGATCAAATGTCTGGAACTACCTTCTTTTTGTTCCAACATTATGTGGTGCTACAATTTAAAAAATTTGATCGCATACAGTTTATCACTCCTACAATGTGCCTGCACAGTTTGAAGAATGTCTGGAAAATACTTTTAGAGTTACTATCAGGGCCATAGCCAGGGTTTGAAAAATAATGAGGTTTGGGACCTGGGGATGGGTCTCTACAATCACACATTACACGCCAGAGGCCTATTTATATTTCTAAGAAATGTATGTAATGTATTTTACTTTAATCACTTTGACATGTCACTCCTGCTCTGTGTAGCTTGTTTCCCAGGGATAGGCTATGTTTTATATGATAATTTAGGTTACAGCAAGTTATGTGGAGCTATTATATGAACGTGCCTCTTTAAATGAATTTAGGTCTATGTCCATCCATCCATCACCGTAACTGCCTAATCCCAACGGGAGCCTATCCCAGGAACAATGGGCGCAGGAAGGAACCAACCCTCAGCAGTTGCCAACACACCGCATGGCACACACACACACAGGGCCACCTTAGGGTCACCAATTAACGTACCGTACATACTTTTGGACTGTGGAAGGAAACCAGAGTCCCCGGTGGAAACCCACATGAACACGGGGATAGCATGTGAACTCCACACAGAAAAGTCTGATGCCTGACCCAGGACCTTCTTGCTATGAGGCAGCAGTGCTAACCACTGCGCCACTGTGTCACCCTAGGTCTTTGTCATAAGAACATTAAAGAGCAGTAAAATTTTATAGTTGTGAAGAATGTAATTTAAGTTTGTAACCACATATGAACATAAAATGTGATAAAAATGCTTGTTGTTAACCCACCATTACAAGCTAGCATCAAATACACTTGTTTTCCATCCATCCATTTTCCACCGTTTATACAGGGTTGAGTCACGGGGGCAGCAATCTAAGCAGGGATGCCCATACCTCCCTCTCACTAGCCACCTCCTCGAGCTCCTCTGGGGGAATGCCAAGGTATTCTCAGGCGAGAATTCTCTCCAGCGGGTCCTGGGCCTCCTCTGGTTGGACATACGTAGATCACCTCCCCGGGGAGCCATCCAGGAGGCATCCTAGATCTCCGAACCACCTCAACTGACTCCTTTCGATGCAAGGGAGGGGCAGTGGCTCTATTTTGAGCCTCTCTCGAATGTCTGACAGGGACTGGACTGTATTCCATTCTGGAGTTGCCCAGGGGCCAGGCAGGGGTGGCTCTGTTTATATCCCCCCAGTTTGGTACCAGGTAGAGTTTACTCTAGTGGATGAGGGGGCCCCCTCCCTTTGACTTCATGTCGGGGGATGGGCTCTGACTGTTGTCTGTGCATACACTCTGAACAGCAGTCCAGAGAATCTCACCTTCTTGAAGACCTTGAAGGGGGAGCTCCAAGGCGCCCCATCTGGGTACTCCATTGTCCTCCTGGGAAAGACTGTCTTTCCATTTCCCTGTTTTTGTATTATTCTGTTTCAATGATGTTGTAATGTATCACAATCCACCCTTGTAAAGTTCCTTGGGGTGACTTTGTTGTGAAAGGTGCTATATAAAAATTAATTTAATTAGATTACTTTGTTCATGTTGGCCTCAGCTAGGGCCTCAAACAAGCTGGCTTGCCCTAGGCCACATCTCTCCTCGGAGATGGATCTGCTGGTTATAGACACTTGAATAATGTTGTCACAAATGACCTAGCATGTTGACTGTATTTCAAATAAAACTGAGACTGTATAAGAGAGCTGACAGACAGTCTTAAGCCACTTTGAGACATGCACTGCCATCTTGGGCAGGGGCTGTATGTGTGAACACAAATGTACAAATCAGTTGTATCATACACCTGCTACCCTGCTAGCTCCCTAGTACAAATTCATGCATGGCAGAGTTATGTAACATACAACATGTCACAAAGAATGCTGAATTCTGAGGGCTGTATTGTAATGTTCCAGCTGATCTGCCCAAGCACCTGTGCTGTCTATAGTGCAGACAGAGATCCAGTAGTGGACCAGGCCGTTTATGTCTTTTCAAAGGGGGAGACGTCGACATACCAGTTAGGCTAACTGCCCAGTCCTCTCAGTCCCCCTCCATCCTGCAGCCACTTTTGGGGAGTCTCCTATCCCATAGGCCCCTCAGGGCTCTTGTTTCCTCAAGCTGCATTCCCCTCTTTGCCCTCCAGCTACCTTCCTGCTGTTCCTGAGCATCCATCAGACTCACCTCCTGCTCCAGACGTGCCGCCGATCAGCCCAGCCTCATTCACCTAGGCCTGTGGCTGTCCACTCTCCCAGTCCTTTTGTGTCTCATCCTCAGTCTGTTGACCCTCCAGTGTCCCTTCAAACATGGTGTGTTCTTACCATGTCCATTCCTCCTCTGTTCCTGAGCCTGTTACCCCGTCACCTCCTTTTTCCCCTTCCCTTCTGGTTCCCCAATTCCTTGTGTCACCTCCCCATTTGGCCAGCAAGTGTTTCTTCAGCTCCCATGTTCTTATTGCACAGTCCACGGCATGATTCAACAGGCTGAGTGTGCAGCTCAGACTGAGAACCTGCTGGAGATGGGTTCATGAGCGGTTTGGATTCAGCCTCATATGCTATGTTTAATTATTTGTTTTTGTTTCTAGTGTTTATTAGTTCGTTGCTTCCTTGTTTTAATTTACCCTGCTTGTGTCCTATTTGATTCCTGTTTTACTTGTACTTGTTCCTAGTCATTCTCTAGTTTCATTAACCCTCTTTGTTTGCTAATGTTCTCTGGTTACAGCTCTTGTTTATCCAAAATTATTCCACCTGTGTCATGTTGTTCTGCTCCTTTTTTGATTGGTTGATTTTTGTCTGGGTCCACACCTGCCCTTTGTTATCTGAGTGTATATTAGTGCCGGCCTTTGTCCTGTTCCGCAGCCAGTCATTGTACTCATGTTACCATGTGTGGTTGCTATAGTTTGTCTTCCTAGTCCTGCTTCCTGTGTTTAGTTACTTTGTGGTTCTATAGTTTTTTTCCTTATTTATCTGGTGTGTTTTGAAAACCTTGTGGTCTTTTTGTTTTGGTGTATTTCCCCAGTGTTTTTTTTTTCTTTTGTTTCATTTGTTTTATTCAATACACCCCTTGTCTCAGAACCGAAGAATGGAGACCAAGACCATAAGACATGTCCACTAGGCATAATCAAAGGTGCTAAACACAGAAGGACACTTGCCAGTGACACTTGCTGGCCAAATGAGGAAACAATGGACAGAAAGGGACAAAAGAGTGACTATAAGTTCCCAACAATTCTTTTAACATTTTGAATTTTATGCTGGAAACCATGTGATGACCACTACTTTGGGAACTATTACTGTATGGTGTCTTTTCATCTTCAACCATCTCAAAAACCAGCACCTTGGAGATCCCCACATGTACATAAAAACAACTATTCAGGAAAACATTATGCTGGTCATTAGGTGGCAACTGCCACATTGTCTAATAAAACGCAGCAGATTATAGTGTCTGCATAAAGCTGGAATAGAAGATTAAATCTACATATTTCAAAATGGGGGCCCCAGCCTTGGCAGGAGTAACATATCCATGGGCCCTTAACCCCCAGCTTCAGAGGTGCTGCACACTGGCTGACCCTGTGCTATGACCACCAAGATTGCTCGCATCTGTGTCGCATGGAAAGTAAAACAGGGTAGGCAAAGAGAAGCATTCCAGTGTACTTTTGCAAATGGAAAATAGAGGATTATTTCAATTAAATGGAACTGATTAAATTATTTAATGGTGGGACTGGAAATCTTATTAAACACCTTTTCAGTGTGTGGTTGCATTATAGATAATCATCTGCTTATGATGACTTAGGTGCTGACATCCATATCATAAACTGATTTGGTAGAACATGTTACGACCCCCAGTCTAGGGTTGGGGACCATCCAGAAAAACAAACAGGGAAAGGACAAGGGAATGATGAGACAAGAACGGGAATGGGAAAAGGGAACACGAGACATAAAGGGATCTTTTTTATAGTTTTTTATATATTTTATTCACAGACACTTTACAACAATAGGTGCAACAGACTTCGGGAGTGACAGAGGCCAAAATAACAAACAAAACCATGTTTAACGAACACAACCCAAACTAAGCTAAACCGAGGTGAAAAAATATACAACAGAACGACAAGGACTAAACCTGACACCCTCTCCAAAACACACAGTAACACCACGTCACGCAAAAACAAAAAGCAGCCACTCCATACACACCAAACAAACAAACAAACACAGGGTGAATACACATTGACAAAGAAAAAACACGGTATCCAAAGGGGCGAGCAAAGAGAGTAATCGGGAGCCGGGCCAGAATTCAAAACCAGAATAGCAAATAACCAAAGCGAAAGAACCAGAAAAGGGGCGAAGCGAAAGTCAGAGTTCAGAAACACACACAGTCATACACAGTAAGGCAAAAACAGTAGTCACAGGTAATCCAACACAGAAAGAGTGAGCAAGAGCTCCCGAATGTGGCGAACAGCGGCTTCTCCTTCACTGAGGACCGGAAATGACGCTCGGCGCATCGGAACAGCGTTGGGCGGGGTCTGGTCGGGGAGGCGGAGCCAAGATGCAGCAGGCGAACGACGACGACGGAGGGTGGTCCGGTGAACCTGTAGGCTTACCCTGGAAACTTACGGCACGTAACAAACATTATAAGCATGTACTGCCACCAGATATTTCCCTTTCTCTCCTACTTCCCGTTTTTAATCAACGATACAGTATCAAGTAAACACACAACTGTGGACAATTTTGACACCCAAACAATGTAAAAGGTGCCAGATACGGTGTTGTCTGGTTAGACAGTTTAGGCAGCCATGTGGCTGTGTGGTTGTTGTTAGACCTAATGGACCAACCACCATAATTTGAAAATAATTAAGGCACTAGCTCTCCTTTTATCATTAATCACTTTTTTAATTTATGTAGCTGTATATAAATATGGGTGTATCACATATTTTGTTTTTTCTTTTGCTAGATGTTTATGGCTACTTGCTGGCTAGTTCTCCTGAGACATGTGGGTGCAGGTTCAATGTAACAAACAAATTAACAGTCATTAATGATGCCCAAACATGTTTGCCGCACGCAGTCTGTTCAGTTTTATTTTTATCGACATTTGACCATTTTTACATGCCTTAAGAAAAACAATATATTGCTCTTAAGAATAGCAGTAATTTGTCTGTAATATTTTCAAGCAATTATCATCACTGTACAGCTGTGTATTGCCAGATCAAACTTAAAAATACATTTATCTGATATCAAAAAATGTCACAAGTTAAATACGAGCTTATGTAAAAATATCCTAACATACACTACTCCTGTTCATTGATTTTAATATAATTATATAGCAATTTACCAGACACCCTTCTCCATGGCAACAAACAGTACATGACCTCAGTGAAAAGTGTTTTGCTTTTTCTAAGTAAAGTAAAACAATTCATTCAATATAATAGAACAAATAATCACAAAATTGAACAAGCCACCATCATTAAACTCTTGAAATAATAGTTTTTCCAAAGTCCCGCCTTGATGGACTCCCATACACAGTTTTATAGTATAATTACAGTAATTATTTCCTTCTTGTTTATTTATTAATTTGTCTATCCATTTGTGCAAACCACCACCTTTGTGGGGCAGTAAAATGTCCCATTGCCTTCATTGCTGAAGAAAAATGTTAGTATGCTCATATTTATACAAGCAAATGACAAAAATAAAGCCCTTAAATCTTATATTATTTCTGAAGCTACATGAGAAAGCAGTTTTTGGTGCTGTGACAACTTGCAATGCTATGGAATGGGCAGATTTTTACAAATAAAACAATAAATCCAGACTATGTATTTTACATTCACCTACCAACATATTTTGGCCATATGTTTTATTATGGTTTCATGTATGCAGCAAAATAACGCTGCATCTCAATTGTAGTGTACATACTAATTAATGTGAAAAGTGCATGCTTTTCTTATAAATATTTATGTTTCTGTTTTGGGTAACGAATGTTTTTATGTATTATTGGGAAATGTATTTGATACTAGTCTAATACGGTAACACAAAAAATACAAAAGAAACATTGCTATACTTGCTTTATTTAACATGTCTTTTCTGTGAACATCTATATTGGGCACAAATGGTGTTGCATTCTCTGTGTTATGTCTACGAGACAGTGTACTGTTCAGTAATTTGACACTATTAAATGAAATGGCTATTACTTACGCATTTCAGTCTTTAAGCTTGCAACATAAATTATTTTATTGATATAGGAATTTTACTCTATATATTATAACATAGAGATCAGAACACAGAAGCAATATAAGTAATATTATATAAATCATTATTTACATTTTTAACTTAAGCTGCCCATTATGTTGGACACAAATGCCATCTATTGGTAAAGGAAAAAAAAGTTACCCAAATAATCTAGCATATATGTTTGTATTTTGAATACTCAGAAAATTAATTTCTTATCTATAACAGAAATAAAATAGCAAACACTCGAAACCTCAAAATTGTGTTAAAATTTTCTACACTGTAACATATAATATTCAATTAATAGCAATCTCCACAATTTCTAATTTTGCTCGTGTGCTTTGCAAATAAATGATGTATGAATGTATGTGCACTCTATGTGTATTTCAGCATCCATCAAAGTCAGCAATGATACCTCAGATAACCACATGCTTTTTTGCCAGACTTGTGCTAGTTGAATTATTTGCCCCTCTTATTCTCGGATTTAAATGTATTTGCTGACATCTTGTGGTGAAATCACATATAAGGTATATTTAAAAAAAAAAAAACTCCGTAAGTGGTGCAAAAATGATTTGGAGAAATTTCTTTTAAACGTAGAGACAGTTAAACTATTTTACATTCAACATCTTATAACATATTCCATAACTAGAGGGTCATAGTGTACATAGTTGTAACTGCAAAAGGCAATTGTGAATATTCTTTGTTTCTTTTTATTCGTTTCCCTTCCTACCTCCATCTATGTGTATTCTAACGGCTTATCCAGTGGAAAGTCAATGGGGGAGCCAATCCCAGGCAACAAGGGGCAGCCACAAGTACACCCCAGTTGAGACTCAAACAAAATCACACGCTACCAGAGTTGCCAAAGCTGCTGGTTTGTGGACTGCTTTTTAAATTATAATTTTGACCTAAATTCTATTTTGGCACACTCAATGAATACCAGTCTACACATTTTATTGTAAATAAACAATTGAGGGAGTGTTTTATCCCATTAGCTTTAACTGACACTATAAAAATGTAAAATTCTTAAATATTCCATTTCTAAATTCTAAATATTCTCATCATGATGACCTGTGGTAGTTCATTTACAGTAAACTGTTTTTAAATAAAGCAGTATGTGTCTAATTCATAAGCATTTCTATACATTTTAAAATATGTATATTTTTTTACATAGCTGCTTGCTACATCACTAATCTTTATTCTGCTTTATTAAATAGAAACTGGAATTTTTCAAATTTTAAAATGATTTAAACACTACTACAAAGTGTAGTGATAAACTACACTAAATATAATTTTAAATTTAGATGCCTGCTTTGTCTAACAGGATTTTAAAGGCATCATTTGCAAAGATGAAGTGATGAGAATACGTAAATTGGTAGTTTTATTTTTTAGTCATAAAAAGAGTACATTATTTGGCCTACTTATTTCATAATTGTAAAAGAATGAAGTGGTATCATTTTTACTGTTAACATATAGCCAAGGTGTTGAAAGAAGGTGCTTTTTCTCACAGGATTGTTGGATCAAGTTCAGGCGTTTCCAGCCCTCTCGGCCCAGATGTCTGTGCTGGTGCACAGCTCAGATTGTGAGGAGTGGAACAGATGGGACTCCAGTTCCTTGCCCCGGTAGAGATGGTGACATCCTGTCATTGCCAACAAGAGGTGTCTGTGATTTTGAAATGGTGGCTCCTGAAAGTGATTAATACATGTGATCTCATTCACAAGTGGGGGGAGGGAACCTTAATGTTATTTTATGGTGAGGGCTAGATTTAATTTTCACATGCACACTTATGTTTGCTTTCATGCAACTCCTCAGCCTATGTGATACATTCAACATTGCCAGAGGTGGGATAAATGCCTGTTTTTCATACAACATTGGTGACATATAAGCCTGAAAGAAAGTGTTTCCCTAATGACCTAAATACTATTTAAATTGTGGTAAAGAACTACTTTAGAAAATATTTGTTTTACTAAAATTCTTAATGTCACATCTCTTACTGATTTTGCATTCTCAATCTCTCTCTGTCTCTACACACACACACATATATATATATATAATGAAGTTAAAATAAAATATATGGTTTTCATATAGCCTGCTATTTATCAGTATTCATTTGCCTGGCAAAGTGTAGTTTTTGGGTGTTTTTGAGCTTTCACACTACACTTTCAATTATGACAAAATAAAAATAAGTAAAAAACCTGTCTGGAGCATCTGCATAGTCACAGTCTTTGGAAACTGTTAAGGTGTCTGAGCCTAACAAGATGTTTTTGCATTACAATAAAATCATTCATATGATAATTCAGCATAATAATTTCAATTGATCTGAATGGATTTTCTTTGTTTCATTATTAGAAATGACAGCTATACTGTTTAAACAATATTGGAATTTCTTATTCGGGGAAAGTCTATTTTACATATATACATAATTAACATTTTTATATTATGATATATTTTTCAAATACATTAAGTATATGATCATAAATTTTGTGTTAATTGTCTTCCGCTTTTTGGAGAAAGGTGGATTACATGATTCATTTTGTTTTGAATGAACTATGAATACTATTACATTCTCATCAAATCTGTATACCATGGTAACTAATGTTTGTGTGTTTAGTCTGTGCCTTGCTATATAGGTTTCTTGTTAGAAGGGGAGCAACTGCAGAATCTGTGTATAGTTATAACTGGGGCAAACCTTGACCAACATAATTAGCTGAATTTCGATTTGTTCTCAATTTCCTATTCATTGTGCTCAATAGGAAATCATATAATCCATTAGCCATGAACAACTCTTTAAAAAGGAGCATTTGTGAAGCACAGATAATAGAAGACTTAAAATCCTGTGATACAGAGGCTCTAGATTTGTTCCTTGATTGCATAATCCCATTTCACATGCATTTCCAATGTGTTCTTTTATTTCTTCTCTTTCCAAGACCCGAAGCATTACTGAATTATACAAAATGTCTGTCTGCCTAATAACCATGCCATGGGTTTAAAATATTATATTGCACAGAATTATACACTGCTTAATATTAAATTTTCCATTCCGTTAACCTAACTGAGAATAATGGTGTCAGGACATCCCTGTGAATGTGTTGAAAGACAAGTGTTGTGTCGTAAGTACATGATTAGTGCTACACACTTGCTGGAATACATTATGAGGAAAAACATAAATCTGGATTTCCTGTACCAAGTTCAAATCTTACATATTTTATGTATACAAGTAAAATGGCTGTAAGAAATAAACTGAAATTGAGTCATTCATAAAATTGGTTTGCAAACATTCACAAATACATTAATTAAATAAAATTCATTAAAATTGTATTTATTACTTCAGGGGACTTAACCTAAACTGTGCAATACCTGAGTTTAAGTCACAGTTTAATCAGTTATTTTCTGTTTACTTGTAATAGATAGTGATTAACAGATATCTAACCTTAAACACTTAAATACAAAAGCACACTTTTTGTTTTGTTTTTGGAAATATTAAGTTAACATTTTTCCAACCACAAAATGCACTTGTTTCAATCAATTTATTTGATATTTCTTACATATTTTATGTGCATGTAAATGGTCTATAAAGTGTAAAGGTACTGGAAAAATCTGTTTTTGGAAGCACATTAGTTTACCGCAAAAATAAAATTACCCAACAGTGAAAAGGAGCATAAAAGTGCCCCTTTAATTGCGCCCCAAACACCCTCCCTGCCACACAGTCAACATAAAAACATGATTTTTTTGTGTGATTCATTCACATGAAATATATTGTGATTTTTTTTTTTTTTACTTGCACAGCAACCACTGACATGGCTTGTATAACTGTTACTCTATGCATTCTCTTAGCACAGGTGACTCAAACTATCATTCCTACAAGCCCCTTGATTCTATATGACGCACAACTTTTAAAACCTTTACTCTGTTGGTGGGCCAGATTTATCTGTATCAACTAATTGTTAATTGAAACTGAGAAGCCTGTTACTTGGTTACTTGCCTAAGGACAACTTGAATTTTGCATAGTGGCGTAATGTGATGGAAGGTGTATAAGTTTTGATGTGTTGCCTGTTTTGGTTATTATGAGCATCTCCAAATGCTCTAAAGATTGGTGAGTTCTCAACATATTTTATTGAATTTAAAATGTGTCCATGTGGCTAAATATGTTCTTTTTGTAGAGTTCACAATACACTACTAACATCACTAGCACCAATTATTAACGTGTTGTCACATCATCATTTAAACTACTATATAACAGCATAAACTATATAACCATTTTAGATTCTATGCCATGGTATACCATGATACTTTTAACTAAGAGTACAACAGCATTTTCCAAAACATCAGCATGCTCTGAACAACTTTGCGTATAGCAAAGGATATTCTGAATTTACTGTTTGGAATACTAACCCCAGAATAAATGAATAAATTTTCTAGGGGTGTGAAAATGTATTGTGGTGAATCGATTAAGGTGGCGATTCAACATCTGTGACATCACAATTACTGAGGGTTCCCACTCTTTTCTACGGATCATTTTCCAGGACATTTTAATCGATGGTTTAGGCTAGCCAGTATGACAGACTGGGGTTGCACCATACACCAATATTTCTCACTGTGGATGTCTTATTTAAAAGCTGTGCATTCTATGGCTTCTCTAGGAAATCATCTCATATACTAAGAATAAAGCATCTAAATGTAGAGCATTTAACATGCATACATCCAAGCAAAAGCAATGTTTTGGGTAACACCTGTTTTCTCTTGTTACTTTCTATCCTGTTTTTTCAATATATACATGGAAAAGTTAACCATAATCCATGTTATATTTTAAACATCTTATCTGTAAAACCAATAAAAACTACCTGATACTAGCCAGCAGTGGTTAATATTTGTATTTGAAAGATAACTTACATAATTTCAAGTTTCAGCCTCTTGAGTTATGTTAGGTTACATCCAGAGAATTCCATAGGGGCTCTGATTACATACATCCTGCTTGCTACTGTGATGCTATTTCATGATGTGATCAGTTCGCGGTTGCAGCCGCATTCTAGCTGAAAGCAATTCACATATTTGAAACTTCTTATAGCAATATTATTTGTTTGCTGGTTTATTTTTCTAGGACAGTACAAGGTTTTCTGGGACATTTTACTTTTTCTGCTTGCATGTGTCTTGCAAGAAAATGGTTTGACTTTTTTCCACGTCATCCGGGACACGTGGAACCCTGTTTTTTGGTCAGAAACCTCATGGGGGTAATTAAAGTAGGCACTTCTTATTTTTGGAAAAAGAGGGAACATGGGGTGGAAATTAAATTTAGGGAAAATCACCCTTCTCTGCTTTCTTCTACAAGCCAAAGTTAACATGCTGTAGTGGGGACTGGCAAAGTTGAGTTGAGACCACAAAGTTAAGGTTAGTTGGAGTAGGTGTGGGCCTTCGACAACACTGACTCTCGAGCAGTTTGATGCCAAGATACAGGATGAAAACCAGTACCCCCAAACCCAAAACTGTAGAACTCTAGGGAAAAAAAGAGTATAATGTTCCTTTCAGATAGCGGAGGGGGAGCAGGGGTCTAGCTGTAGTGAGTGTTTAAGTACTTTCAGTTCTCGTTCACCAGTAACAAAGAACATGAGATCATAGCCACTGTGGCCCGCACCAGGTGAAATGCTATGAAGATGATGGGGTAGATGTGTACAAACTAAATCAGTGTTACCTAGCACCGTTCTCTGGGACAAGAGTCTCTATATTTTTGCTCCTGGCCATTTTCCAGCCAATCAAGATTCCCAAATACCTGGTACGGGTGTGTTTGGAACTGGGGAAATACTGGACTAAACTATTCACAAAATAATCTCATCAGGCCTCTTACAAAGAAGGAAGATTCATTTCAATTTTAAAATTCAGGAAAGATTCTTTTAAATACTACACATGCAGCTAGGATGAGTAAGCAATGGTTACAAAGGAGTCTACCAA
Source organism: Stomatorhinus walkeri (assembly GCA_026784285.1). Taxonomy (NCBI): domain Eukaryota; kingdom Metazoa; phylum Chordata; class Actinopteri; order Osteoglossiformes; family Mormyridae; genus Stomatorhinus; species Stomatorhinus walkeri. The sequence continues at coordinate 6,858,622 of JAODUD010000026.1, read as the reverse complement.
AAATTTTACTACTACCAATATTACAATGTTAGATGTAAATTCCATATTGCAGGAATATGCCAGGAAATATAGTAAAGCACCAACAATGCACTTGCTTTTAACGTTTTTAATAAGTATTTAAAAATGACTGTTAAACTGTGTTTTTACAGTTTCAGCAGCCAGTACTCATGCCATTCCCACCCCACTCTAAAATCAGAATAGAGAAAAACTGACTGTAGCTTCTAAACCAGGCATGCAGAACACTCTCCTGAAAAGGATTAAAAGAGTCTAGAGTTTACTTTAATTTACAAACAAATTTACACCAGATGAATTTATATTCGGATGTTAATCGCAAGATTAAAGTAATTAATAGTTAAGTAACAGGAAGGGGCAAATACTGCAATCCCTAAAGAATTACACTTCCACTAGACCTATACTAGATGCTGGTTTCTTCAGAACAGAGCTGCTACTTCACATGAACGTCTTACAACATAGCAATGGGACGTTAGATCATTACAATTAAAATCCTCTCAAAACCATATTTAATTAGCATAAAACACAAAACACTAAGGGATGTGCAGCATTATCAATAAAACAAAGTAAAATAAAAATCCACACAGAAACTAACAGCATTATTGCATGCATAATATATGTGAAAACCATACCTCATATAGCATAAATAAAACAGCCCTAGTAGATATTCTCAGTTTGGATGCAGGTTATCTGTAAAGTGCCATCAGCAGAGTGACTAATTGAATGAAACTGTCCATTACACCTATTCTCAATAGTGTGATATTAAGATAAAAACAAAACAAATTAGCAGTAACACAAATTATCTTTAAAAGTCATTTATACTGCATTTCAGAAATATACATTTGCAGCCTTCTGGAAAATGATTGGCCCAATAAAACAGAAAAAAACAATGACTGGACCATTGTAAAAATAATCAGGAAAGACTAGACTGTACATTTCTTGATACCATTTCAATAATCTACAAATATACATCTAACTGGTAATTAATAGAAATTTAATTCTACGCAATTCTGGTTATATATATGTAACACTACAATGTAAATGAACATATGTATAAATACACCATACACCCACAAGAATAAAAATCAGGTGATATTTTTTTATTATTAAAGCTCAGTGAGTTCAGTGTTTATAGAAATTAATGCTGAAAAAAACAAAGGGCTAAATGCATGGTCAGTATGAAAATGACTGTCTTCCATTATCCTTAAGATTACAGATGAATTTTTAAAATTGTGAGTTCTAACCCTTTACATTAGTAACAAAAATATTATAGAGTCTGCATCATCGTAAGCTGACATACTGCATACTCCATGTGTTTCTTAAAGATCTCATACGAGGTGAGCACAGGAAGCACAATGTGGTTGCAGCTAGGGTGGCGCTCAGGAAACACACCTACAGAGATCTGTGGGTGTAGAAATGAGAGACTGGGGGCAGGATTAAATCCTACTGCAGGGACCGCATCTGCTGAAGTAGAAAAAATGAGGATATCCTCTAATGTTGTTGCACATCTGCCCTCTGAAAGAGAAGAAGTCAACATGGGCTATTGAAATACACGACCTTTACATCAAACATACTCATATGGGGAGGAGTCATTGAGAGAATTTAAAGGGGCCCCATTGTGCTTTTCATTTTCCCCTGTCCTTTAGTGTGTTAAATAGCTTTATATGCATGTAAATGGTCTGAAGAGTCTTAAGACCCAAAAGTACATACACCAAAAGGAGTAACTCATCAGAACTACAGAAAAACACTTTTATAATCTTCCTGAAATGGCTCGTTCAAATTCTAGTTTTTACTTCTGTGACATGGTGAGGTCACCACATAACAAGCCATATTGAGTGCCAACCTGCAAGAATCTGTCTGCAGACTGCAAGCAGGGGCGGAATGTGTAGGATACGATGACCAATCAGAGCAACTGGGCTCACTAGAGGTGAGGCTAAAAGCTCCATCTGTATATTTCTCTGTTTATAAACATAGTGAATAGAGATGTACAGTGTGAAAAAGAATGATTTGTAATGTTGAAGCATATAAATCTATTCTAGTACACCACAAAATAAAATTATGAACAGTGAAAATGAGTATAATAGGGTCATGAAATTAGAGCATCAAAAACGTTTCACATATCGTACCTTCACATTCATGCAAGTACTGCCTCCAGAATCCCGCTACAGTTCTTTCTTTCTTTTTCTTCTCCTCATTAACAGAGAACTGGACAGAGAAAAGGCTATCCATTGTAGCAGCTGACATCTTTTCAGGTGAGGAGCAAAACAGATCACAGAACAGTCCAGGGAACATTTGGATTTGTTCAAAGAGACCCAAAGTATTCAGACCCTCGCGGAATCTAAAACACAAAATAAAATCGTTAGCATTATGTGAACCAAGCAGCTTGGGCAGTATGACAGCACCATGGCTTTAATATTTAGAAATTTCAAAGGCATTACTTTTAATACTGTCAAAAATATAGACACTTCTCATCCTATTAAACAGATACAGATATGCTATATTGAGACGATGTATTGTAGAGCATGGAATAAACTGTTCAAGTATGTGTAGCATACGTGAAACCTAGTGTTGATGTGGCTGCAAATCGGCCAATAACAGAGGTGTCAAACAATGGGTGGCCTTTTTATCTTTTCAATTAGATGTTCCTCATTCCCTTAGTGCTCAACTTCCACAATGATGGGCCCATTTAGGCTCTCTTTGATTCCAGAGTTTACAGTAGCCTTCATGATATACATTTTTTCAAAATACAGTCAAAAACTGTATAACAGGGTAAAATGTGTAGAAGGTGTGAGAATATGTGAAGAAAAATGGACACCGCCCAAGCCTAATTGTTTCCTACCTTGAGCACCTCAAAGTTCAAACTCAAAAGAACATAAGCTTCCCAAAAAAACCTTCACCTTGATGAATACAGTGATCGCAGATGAATGGTAACGGTATTAAATTTAAAATCCTCTCATTGTATTTTTAGATTCACAACCTTCAGTAGTTTTACTCCAAAAAAAAAATGAAAAAATTCTCATAAAAAATTAAGATGATCTGAATTAATAAAACTGATATTTCTCCATTACAATTAAACACACATTTAGAAAATATCTTTTGTACTAACCTTTGAAGTGGCAATTGCATTCTTGTTATAAAATGAAAGGTCACAATATCATCCACTAGCTGCTGTTTGTCAGAAAGGCAATGAATTTGTCTCAAACATCCAGCTACTTTCAGATATTCTGTTGAGGAAATGACTGCCTCTTTTAATTCCTTTAAAGATCGGGCATCTCTTATCTATGGAGAAATGTGGACATTTTAAAATAAATTTCAAAAACCACAAGTATGCCGATTTCAAACAGATAAATATCAGAACTGGTGCACTGCAGACTTGTTTTGAATACCTTCTTCACTTTTTCTGCTAAAACGGTGTCTACCATGTCTCTCACTGTCAGGGGGGTATCGCTGGGAAAGTTGAAAAGGCATTTGTACAAAGCTTTAGAGAAGAACCTTGGTGGTGGTCCCCCATGGACAAGACTTAGAGCCAGAATACATCCTGCATCAAAGTAAAGGTCATCTCGTACAGCTGCAGAGAGAATGAGGAAAGCAAAGATGAACACAACCTATTGAAACGGTCACCCAAATCTTAGCTAGTCAGAAAAGTGACCATCAAATAAATTAGACATAAGCATGCACCCAAAGTGGGGGTGAGCACTGACTAGACCTGAGTTCATCAAATCAGCTTTTCAGATGAATACTGGTCATAACCATCAAGACTGAGCTTGAAGGTAAACATGCTTGTTGTACAATTTTATGCACACTAGAAAGGTATTCCTATGGAGTTGAATTGCTGTCATCTCAAAATGCTAAATCTTGTTACAGCAGCGATCAACTCTTGTCAAAGCTATTAAGCTAGAAACACAAATATTATGTGCATCTGGAAAAAAATCCTGACTTGGTTTTTTGTAAATATACAGTAAAATCCCATTATAGTGGACTTGCTTATAATGGAATTTCACTTAGACAAGCAATTTTGTCCCCAAGGCCGCTTTTAGCTGTAGTTTTGTTCAGCTATAACAGACATGACAGGATCCGCCTACAAGATGGTGATATCCAGCACAGATACGTAGTCAGGATTATTAATAGTCACACATCTGGTCAGGTAAAGTTGGATTACTATATGTACAATATAATAATCTATACCACAAAGGTGTCTGCTGGGGTGTGGCATGAGTAAATAGTGTCCTGTAGTTGTGTTCTGGTCATACAGCAACTCTGTATATAATGGACCGTTTTGCCAGGCCCCTTGAAGTCCGTTATAATGGTACTTTACTGTATGAATGTCGGAAAAGTGAGTATTCAATATCTGCCATGGTCACTAATGGACAAGCTAATTCGAGACTTTGGGAAAGCTCATTTGAAAAGTCGGGTGGTAAAGTCTGTTGGTGATCCATGAGCCTGAACCTGCCCCATATTAAGTAAAATTCAGTAAAAATATTTTCAAAGTCATGAGGGAAAGGCATAAATTAACAAGATAGATCTCAGAATTTTATGAATCGATAGCGAATCAGCAAAAACCAGTATTATGATTAATCATAATCATAAAATTAATATTGTTCTCTCCCCTTAATAAAGACATTAAGTTACCTTTGCCCCCCCCCCCAAAAAAAACAAAAGTATAGCAATATTTTACCTTGAGAATCCAAAGCTAAGTTTTTCATGTTTTCTGGACCCTGAAAGACTGACCAGTTTTGCAAGTCCTGCATCAGAAGCCTTAAAAACCGGCGTAGGTTCCCAGAACCTACATCCTCTCTGTGCAGTTTATCTCCAGGAAAAGTCACAGTCATGGTGTGGCGTGGTTCAAAGTCATTCTGTCTCATAATCTGTTGGGCAGCCTTTGAAACTCCATCTTTTTTTATCTCAACCAAAGTGAAATGGAGTGGTGATATTTTTTTGGACAAACAGTGCAAGATCTCCTGAGGTGAATTCATCTGAAAAGAGGATCTGTTGGGAGAAAATAAATAAAAATACCAAAAAGTATGCTATGCTACTCATACTGTAGATACACATGATAGCAATACTAAAACATGGGAGTTTTTGAGCATGAGGCTTTACATACTTTTTACAAACTACGGCAGAATGGAGAGAAGACTGTTGTCTTTTCAGCAGTCTTTTCTTCTCCTGTTCCCCTGATGCTGGAGATTTTATATGCTGACAGACAACACCTATAAAACAAATTTAGAAAAAAAAATCAAATATAATTGTAAGGTTTCTCAATCCTATCAGAGGTACAAGATTTCCAAGGGAAAATACTGTAATCAATTATATCACCCAAGATAATGTGATTAATCTTAAGTTTAGAGCGTATTCAAGACCACATATTTCATATCCTATCCTATCCATCCTCTACTGCTTTTCCTACATAAAGGTACTCAAGCAATATTTTGAAGATTGATGAGCTTCTACCCTACAGCTAAAACCATTCCAGACTTGCATATATAAGAATGAAACATATCCAGTGGTGATCCAAATATCTGGAAATACATGACTTTGGTGATGGTCAACCCTTCCACATTGCAGGGGTTAAGACAGCAGGCCCCCAGTGATCGAAAAGATAAAAAACTGCATACATTCTTTGCCCCCTTGGAGAGTGAAGAATTTTGAATTTTAGTAAAGTTTATGGTACAAAAAGTTACGAGAAACATACATACAAAGATCACTGCGAGATATCACAAGAGGCTGCTGTAAACACATTTGGTGTCTTCCAATCTAGCACTGTACATACTTTTTATGTATTTATGAGTTATAGTCTGCTAGTCTTCATGTCCCATCTGCATCTTTTGCAAAACTTCCAAAAGCTCCCCAAAATAACTTAATTTATGTCAACCCCGCTATATATCAATACTGCAATGGGAAAAGTCAAGATCTAGGCGAGTCGACTGTAGTTAATGTAGCCAATGACATTGCCCATTACATGAAATTTGTCATCATCACAGGTTACATTGTGCCATGTGCCAGTAAATCTAAGGGTAAGGGAGTGTGTTTCATGATGAACAACAGACGGTGTAACCCCAAGAATGTTACATACATCTCTCACTCCTGTTCCTCTTGCTTGAAATATCTCTCGAATGTGTATCACCCTTTTCATTTTGAAAATACAATGTTGCACACATTTCTCTGTGCTGCACACTACCATTGATGACAATGAAAAACGGATACAAACACATTTCAGTGTTTTTAACTACCTCTTTTTACCCACAAACACTAGGGACAATCATGCCAATTATAAATCATACTCATGCCTCACATTGAGTCATGTGCACTTTCACAATTTCGTTGTCAAGTGACAATGGCAATAACGACTTATCTTAAACAGCTAATACAACACAACATTAAAAATGTATAAAGGCAAAAAAAAAAGCAAAGAATGTGGACAAACTTTAGATGAAAATGCATGCGGAAAAAAATTTAACAGTACAACGCATTGTGCTTTTCATTGCGTTTTTTGGTTTCCCAAGTGTGAACATACTCACAATGGAGATTTAATTTTATGGCTTTATTGATGAGTGTATTTAGCAGCTACAAGAACAAAAGAATATTAAAAAGCTCTCCATATTTCTGGAGATTTAATAAAGATGAATAGACAAAATGATGGTTTTTGGAATAACCTATAGGTGAGCTGTTCAAACCAAGGTATGAGGACTCTTCAGCCAATCAGTCCTCTAATTAGTAATCTAATTATGGAGTTGCAGTGAAAATCCGCATACACACCAGCCCTTTGCGGATAAGATTGACCAGCCCTGTCCTAGATCGTCTCATAGACAAACCCCAAGTGGTGAAGATGGAATTCCGTTCTTCAGATCCCATCCCCCTCAATATCGGTGCCACCCCAGTTTGCTCAATTTACTTTTACAGTTCCTCTATATCAAAATATTAATTGCCACTAAAACAAATGGTAGCCTTATCATTTAACCACATCCTCTGAGATAATATAGTACATATTAACCATATATTGTTTTTTGTGAATATATTGTGCGTTCTGTGTAGGGCTGAGGGATATTTGATGTTTTTGCAATATTTAAGAGTTGAAAATTATATAGTCAAACAGAACTTATCTGTTTGGCTATGTAATTAAGTTGGTGGCATGCCATTAGTTGTGCCAGCAGACACAAAGCAGTGCCAACAATCACTTGCTTTGCTCAATACTGCCTCTGTGAAATAGAAAATATTTCCATACAGTGGAAGACGAATTTCTTTTCATGATCAGTTCTTGTTTTTCTCCTCTTTGCTAATTTTTGTTTAATATCTCATGACCACCACACGACCCATGTCTGAGTCAAACAGCTAGAATGACTAGAATGATAATGATTGTCTGAGGACGAACTCATTTTTAAAATAAAAAAATACTAGATAATACTAGACAATAATGAAAAGGAATCATCATTAGAATTTCAAAGCTTGCTAAATTTTTATTACTTCGACTGACCAAAAACGTTTTAGTGCAATATATTTTTTTGAACCTAGTACACTATTGTGGTCCTTGCGACGTAACAATTGCATGTACATGAAATGCAATGTCAACATTGAATAAGCCTGTTAAGGTGGCACAGGAGTGCAGCGGGTAGCACTGTTCCTGCACACCCCTGCTTTGTGTGTGTATGACCTAGTTCATACTTCACTTTTCTACATGCACTTTTTGGCTGAGCATCTTCCACCCTGCAGCTTGAATTCGTACTACATTTGACTGTGGATGGTCGCAGTCGGTACATGCATTTAGCGGTGATATTCCACCAGACCAGGAGACAGCAAATGTATTGCAATATAGAAATACAAATGTGTGACCCTGCAATGGTTGGTTGGTTCCTGCTAAGCACCAAATGCGATGAATCTATAACAAACGATTACTCAAAAAATCGTTAGATTAAAATTGGTAGATTACTCAATTATTAATGCAACTATGACAGCCCTAGTTGATATGCTTCTTCAGTAGACAATTAATATAAAAGTAACAATAATGTCAGTAATTAGGAATACAACCTTTAATTGACATATATAAAAATGTTTAAATCCACATCGATTAAGATCAAGAATCAGGTATTTGTGTGTAAGTTCACATAAGCAGATTTCTACAAGAATGGAATCTAAAATAAAACCATAAAAGTAGTGATGCACTGATAAGGAAATTGCTAGCTGATACTGATTTTAAAAACACCCAAATACAGATTCTTTGGGAGGTTCTGTTAAATAAGGGAGATTCCAACAAAATAAAGTAAAATAAATTGTATTCCAAAAATACAAAAAAGTATTCTTTGGTAAGAAAACACCAACTGTGGCATTCAAGAGTCCAATCTCTAATGAAAATTATTAGATTCAAACACACAGGCATGTCTTTATAGTGGTTTAAACAATCAAGGTTATTCATGATAATGAAAGATAACAATCAATTCAGGTGGAGGGTTTACCTGTCCTTAAGTAAAAAACCCACACAATTTTGGTTTGCTGCTTTTAATACTTTAAGTGTAATATGGGACAATCAAAATATTTCCAGAGCTGGAAAAGCTCACAAGACTGGAAATTGTTACAAAAGGATTTCTGAAGACTTCCACATTCAACAGTCCACATTCTGATAGTTCACTATGCAGTTATAGAGCTTTTTCTGATAGTTCACTAATCACTAGCCCAACATCCCAGGAAAGGTTTCTTGTGAGACTACCAAAATGTTGTACCCTGCCTGAAGGGCTATCAAAAATTGTCCACCCAAGAAAAATAAAAATACCTCTTTAATTTGCCTATTTTGGTCTTTCAGATCTGCTATTTAGAGGATAATTTTGACCACTGAACAAAGAAGCTGTCGATCATGCTGGTCAGTCCAATAGGAAGGTTATGCTTAAACCTGATTTAGATTCAAGATTCTTTATTCGTAGTTATAGCTGGTACAACATACAGTGAAATGTTTTTCCTTGGCTGAAAAAGTATTCTCCGACTGTGCTAGACATACTAAAAAATGAGAGGTAAGAAATAAGTACTTAGAGGATAAGTATAAAATAAGAGAAAAATTACAAGTGTAAAAAAAGAAAAAGGAAGAAAAAAAAGACAAGGGAATAAGTACTAACAGAGGATAAGTATAAAATAAGAGGGGAAAAAAACTGAGTAATTGCCTCATACCAACATCCTGGTGACTTGTCAGTAATGGTAACTCTAAGCATGTTAATGGAAGCAAATTATGTGCAGCATTACCGCACCAATCATTCAGCATACTGCATATGGTGACGTAAAATAACGTTATATAAAAGCAAATTAAAAACAAAGAAAATGGATATGACTTATTGGGACCAATACACAGTAAAAGGATATTGTTAATAGTCTGGGTTTGCAAATGTGGATAACACAAGCAAAAGATAATGATTAAAATCTGGAGGTTGAATTTATTTCTAGCTGGGTACAAATACTGAGGAAAAGTGTGGACAAAATATTTTGGTGCATTCATGGGTAAGTACAAATATAAATCTTATGCTTATTAACGATCATTTATTACTGTATCATTATTTTGTCATATGATAACAGGGTATATACAGAAATACTAAAGTTACATTTAATACCCTTTAATATTTATTATCTTCTCAATATTTTTTAAAATCAACATGACTGAGTTGCAACCGCTTTAATTGTCAATCTTTCTAACTATATTGATGTTGAGATGTATAACACTACACACTCTTGGCCAATACAACAGAATTTAAACAGAGAACATGGGTCAACAGAATAGATTTAGAGACTCAATGATTTTGAATACATCTTGCATTTATTTAACGTCTTGAATAAAAAGTTGTACATTATATAAAATGTTAAATAAAAGGATAAAAGTTCAAACAAAGTGGCAATCACTACATGAACTGGTGATGCCATTACAACCAGTGGATGAACTTGAACCTGTGATAGCAATGCAATATCTGGGCAACTGACTTAATTGTGTGGCTTTTTCTTCAATGAGTTTGTCTATTGGCACCAATTCCTCTTGCTTCTTCCTTTATGCTTCCTCCTGAGGGTGTTCGATTTTGTAACTAGCTTCCCCTTTGCCTGCTCAGCCAACTTCTCAGCATCATTTTCAAGGATGGTACAAACATCGCTCAGGCCAATGCATTGCTTTCAGAGTTCCTCCAGCTCATCCTCAGCTGCCTTTCACTTTAGCGCCTGTGCAAAACTCGCCTTTTTCCGTGCTTGCTCAAAGTATAGCCTGTACTGGGACCTGATAGAGGCTGCAGAGGTGAGGAGCTCCTTGGTTAAAGGCACCTTGAGAACACCAGCACAGCCACTGACCTTGTCACAAATCAACCTCGGTGCCTCCAGAGATTTGTCTAGGAGGTTACACATTTCCACATTCTTGTTCACCGAGAAGCCTCTCTCCACAATGGCTTGTCCATGGGGCAGGAGTAAAAGGCTCTGGCAGAACCTTAACAGGTCACGGTAGGACGTGCTAAACACTGACTGCAGAAACACATCCACATGCTGCTTTAGAGGCTGAAAGGAGGGGAAGCGTTCATCTCTGCCCTTGAATGATCACATCGACAGAGAAATGAAGATAGTAATTATTCAGGTCGTTTAAATTCATTCCAGTCAATTGCTTAACCATCCATTTAAAAAAAATACACAGTCATGTGAAGAAATTAGGACACCCATTAAATATTTAGTACTTTATTAAGAAATACCAACATATCAATATTTTATCTTCTTTCAAATTAAATTTGTAGATAAAGGTGATGTAATTGCATCACCTATGCAAAAACAATAAACAAATTCACTTATTTAACAAAAGAAATGAACTAAGATGCCAGTTTCTACTGAGGAAAGGGTTAGGACACCCTATGCCCTAATAGCTAGTATGCCCCCCCTTGGCTGAAATAACCTCAATAAGATGTTTCCGAAACCACATATCAATATCTGAAATCACTGGCAGAAAGTTTTCCCCACTCTTCACTACAGAATTCTTTAAGCTGTGTGATGTTTGACAGGTGTCTCACATGCACGGCCCATTTCCAGTTACCCCACAGCATCACAGTAAGATTCAGATCCAGGCTCTGACTTGACTATTCCAGAACTCTCCATTTCTTTCTTCAAAGCCTTTTCTTGGTAGATTTACTGGAATATTTTGGGTCATTGCCACGTTGCATGGTCCACTCCCATTTCAGCTTCAACTTCTGGAAAGATGTCATCACATTGTCCTCAAGCACCCTCTGATATGATAAAGAATTCATAGTGGATTATATGATGGTGAGCTGGCCAGGTCCTGCTGCAGCAAAGCAGCCCCAACCGTGACATTTCCACACCCATGCTTCACAGCTGGTATGAGGTTCTCTTGCTCAAAACCTGTCTTTGGCTTACACCAAACATGTTACTGTGTCCAAAAATTCAATTTTAGAATCATTTGTCCAAAGCACAATGTTCCAAACTTCAGTCTTGCCTTGATATATTTTTTTGACAGCAAGGGTTTCCTCCTTGCACACCTTCCATGTAAATCAAACTTATGCTGTCTCTTTCTAATGGTAGATGCATGTACCTTGACATCAACTGTGAACAAGAGTGATTTTTGAGATTTTTTTCAGCATCTTGCAGTCTGTTCTTGCTAGAACGGCCTGACCTGGCCATGTTGGCAGTCATTTGAAATGTTCTCCACTTGTAAATTATTTTCCAGACAATGGAATGGCTGATTCCAAACTCTTGAGATCTTTTCATATACGTTCCCAGACTCATATGCATCTACAGTCTTCTTTCTGTAGGCCTCAAAGAGTTCTTTGGATTTCACCATGGTGATACCACTCACTTCAACAATCAAGTGCAAACTAAACTAAATGTCTGTGGTTTAAATAAGACCTCCATTCCATCAAAAAGCTCTATAACGATGTTCTAATCATTTTCACCTGATGTGGTGCACCAGAATCAAATTCTAGGCATTTTATACGGTAAGGATGCAAGGATGTCCAAACTTTTTTCTCAGGGGAAATTAGCATCATAGTTAATTTACACTTCCCCGTTCTTCTCACTAGATACTTCTATTTTGGTCAGCTGTAGGGGGGTGAGGTCCTGTAGAAGCCCCCACTGAACAAACTGCCTCTGTAAACTAATATAACTTTAAGACAAACCATTCATATACAGATAAATACTGATTAATCAAATTCAATCAATTCAAATTCAAATAATTATTACTATCAGCAGCTCAGTCAAGTCTTTGGCCAAGGGCAGGCCAGGGCAAAACTGGCTCATTGGTTTGGAACTTTGTCAAGAAAGGGTGGAAGGTCCACGCAATTGCCAGAAAGAACTGAGTTTTGTGATAATGAAAGGATCCCCTTGTGCTGCCACAATGATGTCATATGAGGTGTTACGTCCGTATGCGTGTGCGCGGGTATGTGTATCCAAACTTTTTCTCCTTTAGATCCTGTTCCGCCAGACTGCCAATTCCAGTTCCACATTTTCCATCTCTCACCATGAATGCTGTGCCAAAACTGGATGAACTGTTTCCATCCCCCCATTCCCCTTTCCCGCCTCTACAGCCACGGATTATAAGATGCCTGAACACCCCATCTGACAGCTTTTGCTAATGCTCTGTCTTTGCTTTGCTTATTGTGTTTTCTGACCTGCTGTTACGACCTGTTTTTGGTTCTTGACTCTCGCACTTTTGGCTTTCGATTCGGTTTTGGTTATTCGGCTTGTGTATTTGGTTTACCCGTGTTTTGAGTACTGTCTGGTTATCGACTACTCTTAGGATAATGGATGGACTTGATTAAAAACTGGTGTAAAAACTGGTGTAAAAACTGTGTGTGTGTGTGTGTGTGTGTATTATACACACACACACACACACACAAACAGGTACCTCAGTTCTCAAGCTCATTAGAACTAGAATTTCTTAAAAGTCGAACCAGCCAGAGCTACCTAGAACTTGATCTGAATCTCAGAAGTCAAACTGTGAACCTAAGATTACTTGTACACACGGGGAAATGAGTCTCACGGCACGTCTCTCAGCAGAACCAAAGGGTAACACTTCAGTCTCAGCCTCGCATTTGCTGTGATAGCATCGTGCATGTTTATACTAGCTGAATACAAATATTTAGACAGTAAAAATACATTTAGACAATTACAGTATAAACATTTAGACAGTAACAATAATTATTATATAATAAAATACAATTAAAAGAAAGACTTCTTAATTATTTTAATATTAATAATAAACCATTAATATATTTAATTACTATGATATTGTTGTGCCGAGCGGGGACAAAATGGAGACAAAGGCTCAGGCATCAGGGTATCGAGGAATACGGGGTTTAATTACAGGTACGGCAGGCAAAACACAGACGGACAATACAATGACCGAACTGGGGAAACAAACTGAAATGCGGACTAAATACAGAGGACAATTTATATTCTTACTTTACAAATTCCTGTTTTGATAAATGTGCTTAGATGTGTTTAGTACAGTATATGCTCTTGTTTTATCCAGTTCATTTTGTGTTTAAATGCTAAAAGAAAAAAATATATATATAGAGGTGTAATTTTTTGGGGCCGGGAACCAATTAATTGGTTTTCCATTATTTCTTATGGGGAAAATTCGATTCCAACTCAAACATTTTAGGATTCGATCCTGAGCTCTGAATGGAATAAGTTTGAGTTCTGAGGTACCACTGTATCTGGATTGGCCACAGCCATCCTCCCAATATCGAACATAGATATCCAGGTGCTTTTTCTTTGATGACTGATTGAGATTATCATCAAATATCATTACGAATGGTCCAGCCCTGTTAATGCTATCAAAAAGCTGCTTTTTGAAGAGTGGAGTTAATCGAAATCTGATCATGTACCAGTTTCATCTTTACCACACGTGAATGACTTAGTAGTGTCAGTCGGGAAACAGTGCTTTAAAGAGCTTTCCAATTCCTTCGTTAGACTTTGAGTGGTGTTCAACAGCAGTGTCTAGATACCTCAGAACCTCAGGGTGCAGGGCCCATAATCACCCGGTGATCTGCCAATAATGTAGCCCTAACGCTGGTTTTGACGGTGTATGGTGTTTAATTAGTCTCAAAACTCACGCTCATAAAAACCATGCCGGTACGCACGCTCAAGTATCAAACCCATCCTTACTACGCAATTGTGTCTGCACAACAATCGGTCGGGGTTAAATGTCTCAAAAGTCAAACCATACGTTCATATGCACTCGTACTCTCTATGTGCTCGTGCTATATGGACCTTTTTTACACACTCGTATCTCCACAACACTCGTTCATTTGACCGGTTGATTTTAACAGGGAACAGTGGCTGATTTCTCCACTTAGTTGATTGGACACTTTGAATCCCATGATTATAGAGTGAGTGTCGAGTGAGTGTTGTGCAGATGGCAGATGGGTAGACATGGTCATGAGTGCATCTACGTTCATGGTTTTTATGAGCAAAAGTTATGGGACTAATTAAGCATCATAACAGTGACACTGGTTTGCGATGGTGTAACAGTGGCTGCAGACAAAAAAGTAAAGATTGATAATTGCTCTCTGTGTCTGCACATTCTAGATTTATAGCTACTGCATTGTGTAAGCAACTGGAGTATGTTAACCCCCATCCAGGTGATTGATATATATATATATATATATTTTATTTTTTTTTTCTTTAGAAACCAAACGGTAAGCCTGCTGGTTATTCCCTATTACAGATAACATCTTTAAACACCGGGTCCTCTTGCCAGCTGTCTGAGAATTTACACTTACCCATATTGACAATATGTTTAGTGGTCCGAGCATTTGAGGAGTTTCACAAGCCAACAGTATCTAGTTCAAAATGCAAAATGGTTGAGAATATGACGTCAGGATCATAGATTTCAATTAACTAGAATGAAATGGCCCTAATCCCACATTTGAATAAACTTATGTGAAATAAGCTTATGTGAGATAAACTTTTAAACACAAATTAACAGCTCTTTGTTTGAAAATCTAAAATTTAATATCTCACAAAATTGCATTAAATACATTTTACCTCTTAATGGCCTTAATTCTTGGCAATTTGATTTACTACTTTTTAAAACCACAAGGACTACATTATTTTTGCTATAATGATAATACAGTGCTGTGTCTGTGGTTATTACAACAAATTTGGTTTGATCACACAGAGATGAATGTGTTTTAAAAGCAAATTGTTGATTACTTTATTCTTGGATGTGTGGCTGCCAGGACTGTCTGAGGAGGATTTATTTTTGCTTCTCTCACTTGAAGTCAGTGATGCTGACAAACTGCTGTATCCCTGTTGGTGCCCAGTTAATGTAGCCTGTCAAACAAAGTGGCTGGTTTGCCTAATGTGAGAGGATAAGAATGGCCTTTAAGATACAATGTTGAATTCCTAAATGTGTATTGCTTTCCTGAGTATATTTTGGGCTACAAACATCTGAAGAATGCCTGCCAATATATCAAGCGATACTGGTCGAATGCAAAAGTAGATCATACGGAATAAAAAATAGAGGATGGATGACGCGTTCAACTGCGCCAGCTGCTGCAAGCAACTGAGGCGCCTAGATAGCCTCCAATTTATTTCTACTAAACTTATGAAAGGGTATAAAAATGAATGGGGGAGCTGGACCAAGTAAGAAGCCAAAAACCTACAACTTCCATACGGAATGGGAGTAGGACTGTTTTTTTCCACCATGTCGTATTCAAAGTGCATTTGCCTAATCTGTCAGTCTGCCATTGCTATTCCGAAGAAGGGAAATGTGGAGCGGCATTTTCGGACTGTTCATAAAAACTACGACATTAACTTCACTCCAAAAAGCGAGCTGAGAAACAAAGGTGAAGGAGCTAAAATCCCAGTTCAATTCAAAAATATAATAATAATAAAAAATAATATAATAATAAATAATATTTAAAAATACTCAATATTTTTATATATAAATATATGTTTTGCATTTTTATAGTAGGTAGATCATTTTGACTTGGTCATTTATAAGTAGCTCACAAGCTAGCATACCTTCAGAGAATGCGTTTAGTATGGCCGGTGACATAGTACACTACGCTCAGAGCACACAATCTCCTGAACACATTTAATTTTTCTTTAAAAAACCTCTCAAAGAGGTTTTACCTTATCACACTTTATTTTGCTTGATTTAATGGACATACTTGACTACACTAGATTTCGTTTACAGTTTCCAATAAAATATGATAAAAGGCTAATTATATTTGCCTTTTTTATTCCATTGAAATGTAAAGGATTGTGTGAAATTTCACCATTTCAATTATTATCCCCAGTATCACACTGAATCGAATTGTAACGTATTGTATTGTATCCTGGGAATTTCTGAGGTATCAAAAAAAAAACTGAATCGTTGGGTTAAGGAATCGATACTGTATCGTATCACAAAGAAAGCTGTGATTTACACCCCTACTACCAAGGATTTAGAAAATTTGGGAGCCCTAACATTAGGGCATCCTACGTTTGGGAATCAACAAGAGAAATCTCATTCCAACAGTGAAACAAGATGAAAAGCAAGTAAACATACACTGAAATTATTCTGCATAGGGGAATAGCCAAAAGTATCACCAAATCAATGGTACCAAAGGCATTTGATTATGGCTATGCTTATAGCCAATAATAATTTCCAATAAAGAACATTCCACAAGTTTTTCAATGTGTTTCAAACACGTTTTACACCAATCAATCTTATTTAATCAATTTCTTATAAAACAGCAAAATAAATGCAAATATGTATCGAATAAAGCATAACATGGATGAAGATCAGATTATTTCAGAAGCCTTTCGTGCATATGTCCAGATCATTTCCTAAGGTTCACAAACTATCAAGCGTACGTGTTTATGCAAATGTTTAAGGTAACACGACTGCAAGTTAACACTTGTATTAAGATGAATTTACAGGTGGCCCCGCAACTGGCCACGTCATCCACATAGCATAGAATTAAAGAAATATATTGAATGTTCCCCTGTCACTGTGATGATTTGGGAGGTAGTAATTGTCTGGCTTCACTACTCACGATTTGGTGGAGTACCTCCAACTCTACCTAGCAGACATACATATGAGGTGATTGAGGTGTGGATCGATTCTGACCGTGTGTGGACTAATCACCCTGAAATTCAGATACAGCGCCCATATCTTCCATGATCCACTCATAATATTGTTGTGTTAAGGTTGAACTGTAATTGAAATGGGCCGCTTATTTTGTTCTCAGATGTTCTCATGAGAAAGGGTACGCTGACCAAATTACTTTTGATTGAAACCATATCTAGCAGTTGGTGTGTGGGACACTGATCTTAACTAGAGAAAATTTTAACCACAAGCCACATTACCCAGACAAGATTGGAAATTTGAGAATGCCTTGCCTGGGGGGAGGGATGAGCCTGGCCAGCTCGTCCCCTGCCCACACGTAATGCCCAAAAATTCATATAAAGGAAGGGGGAGATCTTAGTGTTGGTTGGAGCTCAGCCATGGGATAGAGTGTGCATCGCCCGGCATTTTCTTTTCGGTCAGGACTGAAGTGTGCTCCCCAGTCCGAGTGTGA
Source organism: Stomatorhinus walkeri (assembly GCA_026784285.1). Lineage (NCBI taxonomy): Eukaryota > Metazoa > Chordata > Actinopteri > Osteoglossiformes > Mormyridae > Stomatorhinus > Stomatorhinus walkeri. The sequence continues at coordinate 6,841,091 of JAODUD010000026.1, read as the reverse complement.
ATAGCTTTGCAGTGTCAATGTGTTGATTCAATCAATTATCAGAATAACTATAATGGTAAATGGACTGCATTTATATAGCGCTTTTTCTACTCCTACGAGTACTCAAAGCGCTTTACATTATGCCTCACATTCACCCATCCACACACACATTCACACACCGGTAGCGGAGGCTGCCATACAAGGCGCCAACCTGCATACCGGGAGCAGGGAGTAATATCAATTTGCACTTTCTGTGTATGCATGTTTTATTGTCACCTTTTTATATATATACTTATAATCTCCTATATTAGCAGTTTGATTATTGTTTATGATTTATAATACCATTGAATATCACTTGTCATATGGAATTATTTTGCATTGTCTTTCAATATTCTGGTATTGATGTTAATGCAGGGTTATTTTGTATTACTTGTAATAAAGCGTTTTAGAAGCGAACCAAAGTATACCTGTTTGTTCCTTCAAAAGCCCTATATCCCCTCACATCATCATCTTAAAACACTCATTCCTAATATACAGAATTCCCATCAAAAAAAAAATTCAGACTGCTACAAGACTTCAAAAGACTCTGATCACCTATCTTGCTCTTCCCAGCCAGGTTCAAATTTAAACATTTTTAAGTGATAAAATAAACAAAAAACCATTTATTCATTTTAAAGAAACAAATCTTACGATGCGAAAACAAGACATGTAATGCTCAACACAATTTATCAGCTACTAGTGGTGTACTGATGTGGAAATTTTAGCTTATACTGATAATAGACACTGATTACTGTGATTATCCGTTTCAGTTACCAGCTAAGCTCGATGTTCAACATGGAAAACACTATGCTAACTGTGACCAAGTTGGTTAAGACTTCTTTTACGTTTGCTTGCTTCTTTTATGTTTCATTGCATCTTTTCTATACACACACACACCTTTGTATCTACCATTATTAGCTATAATATATATATATATTATTTGATACCCATTGTAGTGCGAGGTTATTTTGCATTGCCTTCAATATTATAGCCTGGTACTGATATTAATGTGAGATGTATTACTTATTAAAGTGTTTTTAAGTGAACCTAAGCATGCCTGTTTGTTCCTTCGAGAGCCCTATATCCCTCTCTCATCCATTTTAATACAACTATGAATCTGTTTTTCAAGGACACTTTATCCTCTATCCCAGTCAACACATGGCCATGATGGAGAACAAGGAACCCCACAAAGATCCTTACCATTTTTATTCACTACAGGCCGGCAGTCACTGCAAACCCAGTCACGCTGGAAGGGCTTCAAGGAAGAGCATAGCCGATGAGTTCCCCTGGAGCCACAGAACTTACAACGTATAATCACCCACTTCCTGGAAAAAAGTGATAAAGAAATTTTGTACAATTGTAACACCTGAAGAAAAAAGAAAATGTACACCGCAATGTCACAGTGGCGATCCACTTTTCAAGATTTACATAAAAACGTCATACTTTATAAGATGAAAAAATTATCACTGATAAACATTTAGATAGCAAACAATCACAAACCTAGCATAGCGGGAACAGCACAATCATTGCTGACAGTATAAAAAGTAAGGTGCATCTGGGGGGTGTTACTTTAAAGGGGCGGTCCCATAAATATATTTTGCCAAATGTGATCGACAGATTGGCCACAAAGGAAATAAAGCATTATCAATCTCACGATCGAGTGCTTGGGCACCCCTGCATTAAGGTAAGCAGTCCCAGTGGGTCAGGTGGTGTAATAAAGCAATAACTGCTTTAATGCACACTTTAGGAATAGAACGTATTTGTACTCTGTTGTAACACCAATAATCACAAGACAATATTATGCAGACTTGCAGTGGATGGCAGTAGTCTGGGTAAAAAGACTGCCATTGTTCTGGTAAATGCACATAAACATTTTTTTAGAAAACTATTACAGAAAGGTAGTTTCTTTGGTTTAGGTCAACTGGTAAATATCCCCAAGGATATTTCCTGAAGCATATGGGGGCCACCACCCCAAGTAAAAGGTGATGAAGGCAGCGTAGAAGCACAAGCAAAAGCAAGAGAAAAGAACTAATTAAAATATGCACTATTTAAATGGATTGGATTTACCTGGGAATATAGCATTAGTGATGTCTGTAATAGTGTAATTAATACTGGTACTGAAGAAATGTAATACCGAAAAGCTTTCTACAATGTGGTACCTTTTCAGTATTGGTATCCCATACAAAACTACTCAGCAATTAACATTGTTAACACCAAGACCACCAAAAAACTAATAAGGGATCCATGCAAGCCACATCTTCCAATTCACATTAAAGAGACAGAAGCAAGTGGGAGCAACAGAGCGAGGACAACACATACTGAGGCGCACAGTTTGCAAAAGTTGCCAACTGTCTGCTGAGTCAATAGCTATAGCCCTCCTAACTTTTTGCGACTTTCAGATTAGAAAACTTTGTGGGGAACTTCATAGAATGGGGTTCCATGACTGAGCAGCTGCATCCAAGCCTTACATACAAGTTCAATGCAAAGCATCTGATGCAATGTTGTAAATCACACAGTCACTGGATTCTAGAGCAGTGGAGATTTGTTCTCCGGAGTGACAAACCATGCTTCTCTGTCTGGGAATCCGATGGCCGAGTCTGGGTTTGGCGGTTTCCAGGAGAATGGTACTTGCCTGACTGCATTGTGCCATGTGTAAAGATTGGTGGTGCGGGGATTACGGTGTGGGGATGTTTTTCAGGGTTTGGGCTTGGCCCCTTAATTCCAGTGAAATGAACTTAATGCTGCAGCATTCAAAACCATTTTCGACAATTTCATGCTCTTAACTTTGTGGGAACAATTTGGGGATGGCCTCTTCCTGTTTCAACATGACTGTGCACCAGTGCACAAAGCAAGATCCATAAGGACATGGATGGGTAACTCTGGTGTGGAGAAACTTGACTGGCCTGCACAGAACTCTGACAACCCTTAGCACTACTCAAAAAAAATAACAATTAAAGGAACACTTTACAAAACACAAATCAGAACGCAAAGGGAAAAAAACTGGATAATGTGTTTTGAATGAAAGGACGGCACTTTGTTTGATGAAAATGTTCAAAAACACCCCGAAAATCAAAGTAAAATAATGATGCAGCAGGCTAGTCCATTTTGCCAAATTTTCATTGCAGCAACTCAAAATCGTACTCAGTAGTTAGTATGGCCCCCATGTGCTTGTTTGCCTGCCTAACAAAGTCACGGCATGCTCTTAATGAGATGATGGATGGTGTTCCTGGGGGATCTCCTTCCAGATCCATACCAGGGCATCAATGCGCTCCTGGACAGTCTGAGGTGCAACCTGACACTGATGGATGGACCGAAACATAATATCCTAGAGGTGTTCTATTGGATTTAGGTCAAGCAAGCATGGGGGCCAGTCATTATATATATATTTTTTTTTACATTCGCCACAATTAGTCGACGATGCAAAAAATATGTCAACGTCAATATCTTTAATCGACATCAAATTTTTTTAATTAAGTTGTTTTCATTTCTAAAAAGTGCCAACCGTTTTCCGGCTCCATCCAACTTGAGTGTTGCCAGATTTTGCGGTTTTGGATTTTATAACTAGGGAGTGTGAATACCTATGGATAATATTTATCTAAGAAGCTATTTTTCATTTACATATGCTACAGTAAGTAACCACAACAGTTTTATACTGTGGCGTCGAGCAGACCGAGGCAGACACTCGCTTACCGGGTAGGGGTGTAAATCAGTTTTCCTCGCGATACATTAAAATATCGATTCCTTAAGCCGACGGTTCGACTTTTTTTGACACCTCAAAAATTCGCACAATACAATATGACTCGATTCAGTTCGATACTGGAGATAGTAGTCGAAATGATGAAATTTCACACAATCCTTTACATTTCAATGGATTAAAAAAGGCAAATATAATTTGCATTTTATTATATTTTATTGGGAACTGTAAACAAAATGTAGTGTATGCAAGTATGTCCCATAAATCAAGCTAAATATAGTGCAATAAGGTAACAATAAAAAATTTGGATATAGATTAAGCGACAATTTTTTTTTTTAATCAAGTCTTCTCCAGACAAATACAAGTGTAACCAAAAGTATGTCCATAACTGTCATGACCTACTCGTATGACCCTCTCGTGTGCTACGCCCCTCATTAACTTTGCATGCAATTCCGATTGTTCCCAGCTGTTTCATTATTTCGTCTAGGTCTGTGTATTTAAGCCCACGTCAGAGTCTGTCGCCCAGATCTGTCATTGAAGTTTTTCCCGCGTCGTGTGCTGTGCTTGCAATAAACAACCCCCCCCTTCTTTGTTGGATTTTCTTGATTCCCTGACCCTGATTCCTCATTCCCTGCTTGCTCACCCTACACTGTACAGAAGAGAATTAGGGCCACCATGAAAATATAATTTGAATTCTGACTGAATTTTTTCTCAGAATTCTGAATTTAGAAAAAAAGTCAGAAGTCTGAGAAATAAGTTCAAATAATATTTTTATGGTGGCCCTAATCCTCTTTTGTAATGCTGGGATACAACAAGAACAAGTAAAATAAAGTGCAATAAAGTCAAATATACACTGCATGGACAGACATGTAGAATGAGGAAGATCAACATGACTGACTTCTGCGGTGAAAGAAGTATGCCAGTATTTTTCTTTGAGAGGCTTTTTTTAAAGAAAAATCAAATGGTCAACGTGTTCAGGAGATTGTGTGCTCTGAGCATAGTGTCCTATGTCACCTGCCATACTAAACGCACACACTGAAGATACACTAGCTTGCAAGCTACTTATAAATGACTAAGTCAAAATGATCTACCTACTATAAAAATGTATTTTTATGTATAAAAATATTGAGTATTCTTTAATATTATTTATTATTATTACTATTATTATTATTATTATTAATTTCCCTTTGGCATGAGTAAAGTATTTTTAAATTGAACTGGGATTTTAGTTCCATCACCTTTCTATTTCTCAACAGAGAACTTAAAATCCAGTACTTGACCACAGTATACTCTAAACATGCTGTCCTGTTTAAGTTATACTTTGAAAAGGGATATAAAAGAAACATCTTTTTCCAGTTAGAGATGCACTCCTTGCTGAAATGAGCCCTCTTTGTTTGCAGTTATTAATGTTCAAAATATCCTGAATATAGAGATGAAGACTTTTTCAAAAATATAATTTAACGGCTTTTACAGAAACTTTAAAACCTGCACAATACTCTGAAAGGTAAGACTGAAAATTGCTGATGTTTTTATTTTTGGAGAAAAAAAAACAATCATTTAGACTAATCGATTAATTAGTCGATAGATTAATCAAAACAAAAAGTCGATAGTGGCAGCTCTAACACACACACACACACAGTCAACAAGTAAAAAACGTTCCTGTATCATTATCTGCAGTCCTGCATCGGAAACACATCATCTCTTAATATCAGGCTGTTTGCAACTCACAGAAATATTAAAATCGCCACCTTAAATAATAGTGATTTGTAACAGAATCGGTCCCCCCACCACCCCTATATACTGGATATGAACTATTTTGCCTTTTGCCAAAAGGTAAAAGACAAGACTATACATGCCCACTCAGCCAGACTCAGAAACAGCTCCTGTTACCAGGCTGAACTCAATCTGCAATTGCTAGTCCCATCCACTACAGAGGGTGCGCTACCTCCCCCCCACCCCCCCCTTAACACTGAATGCTGCTCAGACTGACTTTTCCTCCTCCACTTTTCACTTCACTTACTGCTTGAGATTCTTGAGACACCTTGAGATTCTTACACTGCAATGTAAATTTTCATGTTTGTATACATCATGCTTTACATGTTACTTCACTACAATGCAATGTATACAGTTAATTAAAAAATTCTCAAAAATCCCGCATATATCCCTTTATCCTATTTTGTATCATAGTTATATAGTACTAGGTAGATTATGTATAAATGCAGGGATGCACATAACTTGTACTCTTACTTAAACGCATGTAAAGCAATACACGTGGCAATTTGTCAAAACAGCGTAAATGCATACTTATTTTATGTGCTTCTGCTAAAACAAGAAATTTCCTATATAAATGTTAAAATGCCTGGTAATTTCTTACACATATGCATGTATATTTGTATGTATGACATTCATGCTATGTACTTAGAAAGGCAACTACTACATTTCATCGTATTTGCGTAATCTCACTTGCACAAAGACAAAAATTAATCTAGTACCAGTTAGCGTTATCTCCACAATGTAAAATAAAGCACAGAAGCCAGCTAATTTAACCTTACCCATCGTTTGCATTGTACCCTCGGCCATTATCACATTTGCACTTGAGAGCATCACAGTGCTGGTACACCTGCAGTAAATCCCCATATGCATTTTCCTCAAGTTCCCATGATGCATCTCTGTATAAAAAGGGCACACAGTACCAAAGTCAATACCATGTATGAGTCAGTACCTTTAGAAAGAAAACAAACTTGAAAACAAAACTGAATTACCTTTCTGGTATGTGAATTCCCATCCGGAGCATCTCCTGTTGAAACTTATCCTTATTGTTGCAAACTGTACACCTGAAGAAGAACATGGCAGCACTGTTTGCTTGGCGCTGAAAGTAAAATGACCAAATGATTCTCAGATTAGGTTTATACACTCAGCATAAGCTTATAGATTTGCTTGAACTCATAAAGGTTTAATATTTGTGTTTTAAAATGTCAGATGCTTAGAATCTCCGTGTGATCAGCTGTTTCTGGTTGCTGTCATTAGTCCTCTGTATTTCGTCCGCATTCCGGTTTGTTTCCCCATTTTGCCTACCTGTAATTAAACCCAGTATTCCCCGATACCCTGACATCTGCGTCTGTCCCCATTTCGTCACCACCCGGCGGGGGGGGGGGGGGGGGGGGGGGGGGGGGGGGGGGGGGGG
>JAODUD010000026.1:6791185-6803373 GCA_026784285.1 Stomatorhinus walkeri | reverse complement strand
TTTGCGTTATAACACAAAACCTTTGCGTTATAACACAAAACCTTTGCGTTATAACACAAAACCTTTGCGTTATAACACAAAACCTTTGCATTATAACACAAAACCTTTGCGTTATAACACAACTTTTCCATAGTAATGCAACAATAAAATAAGATGACTAGCGTACTTTTGGTCATTCAAATGCAACTTCCATGATGTGGTTGATCCCCGCTTCGCTTATTAATCTAATTTAACTTTAGAGTTAAGTGTGGTAAGATTTGATTGTTTAATTCATAATTAGTAATTTATAAAGCAAGCCTTGGTAAAGTTTCAGTATCATTACTATAATACTAATCTGTTGAGGTTGATTTAAGCCTAAAGAATTGCTCGTTTTTTGTTGTTTCGTGTTTATAATAAATTAATATAATATAAATCAAATGCACATCCTCTTTTCTCACATGAAGTCCATGTATTCTGCATTTTGTGTGCATCCATCAATGGTGCCCAGAGTGCAAATGCTGCTCGCAAATAATTTAAGTTAATTACATCACCCAAGTCAAAGTAGTTTTTCCGTCGGAATAATCCCCTTTCACATAAAATCCTCTTATTCTGCCTCAGACTTATGTAAACATCATGCCTAGATCCGAGAACAAACTGGATGTCCTTATATTGTAGACCAAGATCAAAGTGTAATTCAATTAAATGCTCCATGTTTTCCCACCAATTATGTTCCCTACACTGACTGATTACTCATATTTCCAGTTCAAAGTCACAGTCAACAGTTTTGCGTTATATCGCAAAAGTTTTGAGTTATAACACAAAGGTTTTGGGTTATAACGCAAACATGACTACTTTTTTTTTTATTTCTCCTGTTTTTTTTTCCTCCTCCTTTGTCCCTTTAGGGGCTCCGTAAGAAACCTCTATAAGCATTTAAAAATTTTAAATGTGCTTGAAATAAAATGTCTGTGGCCCTCTATAACTTTGTGTATTAGTTACAGTTCTTACTGTTATGTGACAGAAAATATTTGTCATAGTGCAAAAGAGAAGAAAAAATGTTTTAAAAAAATATGAATAATGTAAATGATATTTTGAAATATGAAAATTAAAACATTCACAAAGGAATACAAGTAACCACCTAGATGGTGGAGAAAGATTTTGTAAATTGTCCTATAATTGCAATGTGCAATAAAGTGTAAAAGTGTATTTTGAGAACAAGGACTAGGATGTTTCAGGTAAAAAAACTTTCATTTACATTTTTAGTTACATTTTCACTGCCTTGCAAATTTCTCTGCACTCTTCCTTTGCTAAAAGAGAAAAAGGATCCTTCTGTCAAAACATCTGATACAATATATAGTGCACTTTTGTTCTGTGATGTGTGTGTAGTATATCTAAGATGCCTTTCACCATTGTTTTCTGTTTCCAAAGATCTCTGGATTACAAAGTACTTGGATATGCTATTGTTGAAAATAAGTTCAGTGGGGAAAGCCAAAATAATTTTCTTAGATATAATTTTATGTAAATGCTCACATCCCACAGTGCGTGTTCACAGCTTTATTACAAAATTTATTACATATAAATTTAGAACATCCCTACAGAACAATCGAATTATAGATTACAAATGGGAAGCTATCAAAATTGCTATTGTAAATGATCAGTTTTACTGTTTGGATTGCCTTTTCATCTGTATATGGGCTATACAGAATGCACACAGTTTAATTCAACAGATCAAGAATAGAACTGGAAAGCATTGATCAAAATAAAAAGTGAAACGTTATAGGTCACTGTCAACTTAATATTCAAAAATATTTAGATAATGAACAAGGAATGGTTTGAATGCTTACAGACAATATTCAAAAGCTTCATTGTTCCATGGAACAAACTTAGTTTTTATTTCAGAAACTTCTGATGTCATGGCCAAGTATCATGATGTTTGAAGTCAGATAATGCGTCATTGTTCTAAGGATGTCAGGACCTTTCATTGAATGTTATCCACCTAGCCACAATTTTTCTGTTGATTGTATTGCATAACTCTAGTGACTTGGGAGTATGAAATATGGGTGACCCTTAAATTTGTGCTTTTGTACACTGCTTTGCTGCCGTCTCTGTGACCACAATCCTCTAAGGAGTCTTAAATCCATTCTCATCAAGGCAGTCTCTTTGAGCTGTTGGTAGTACACCAAATAGGGATCATCCCATTCCTAACTGTCACTGTGATCAATGGGGTCATTTCTCTTCTGTTTTAGGTCAGGTCTTGACAGTGGGAGCTGGGGGGGATTGTTCCAAATGTTGTTCTCTTTTTCCTTTCATCTATTTCCTGGCCTGATTACTCCACACTAATATTCTACTCTTTGGAAAAGTGTAATTTATCATACATGGCTGAAGTTTATGCGTGTTGTTTTAAGTGCTTTAAACAATTTGCACTGTTTAAGAACTCTACCATTGAGGGAGCCATTTTTAATTTAGAAAATCTTGTTTTTAATATACATTTTTTGTAATTAAATGTCTGTTTGCTGTCACAAGAAATGTCATTATAACCTGCAGGGCTGTGGTTCCTGAAACCAGTGTAGGATATTCAGGTACCAACTTTGTAGCAATTAACATAATTTGTGTAAATGACTAGATATTCCCATATTTCAGGCTGACTTAGATCAATATAAGAAGGCTTTGATGGATGCTGGCTGTGATCTGAGTCCTTTGAGCTACATAAAACAGTGGAAGTGAGTTATCGTTTTATTTATATTTTTTCATTCAAATTTGCAGAGCTATCTTTTATTGCATGTTTTATATGTCACTCATTAAAAGTTGCATGTTACTATTACATTTGAATGACACACCTCAGTAGAGTGGTACCTTGGTTTGCGAGCATAATTCGTTCCGGAAACGTGCTTGTAATCCAAAGCACTCAAATATCAAAGCAATAAGAAATTATGGAAACTGATTTGTTCCACAGCCCAAAAATATTCATATAAAAATGAGTGATGCGAAATGCTAAGTAAAAATACATAAAACAAATTAACCTGCACTTCACCTTTGAAAAGAATGTTTGGCTCACTGGAATCTTTTTCTTTTTGGGCAACTCTGACAAGGAACCTATCCAAAGACAGCTGCTTTTGCCTCGTTTTCGATTTCATGGAAATGTGATATTGCTTTGTCGTTAAGCAGATTCATCGCTCGCACTGCTACGGCCTTATTTGGGTGGTGCTTTTCTACTAAATTTTGACTGTACCAGTGAGGCACTCAAACCAAGACTGAGCATGGGAAATGATTACCCACAATCACACAGTGAGAAAGAAAGAGAAGAACCGTCGGCTGAGTTGTGGTCACGTGACACTAGGCAGACAAAGCGTATTGCAAGACCTCACTTGTTTATCATGTTATTATTTATTTAAAAAATTTGCTTGTCTTGCCAAACACTTGCAGACTACGTTACTCGCAATCCAAGGTTTTACTGTAGTTCCATTCTAGTCAACTTCAGTAATAGTAAGGAAAAAACAATGCAACAGTGCCAGGTCCAGAACAAATTCACTAGAGGTGCATCTGAAATTAGTCAGAGAACACGATCCCTACAACCACTTCGCAGTCTTGGACTGATTGAATTCCACCTGAAGATGCAAATTGCTAATTTGAGGGTGCTATGCCCCCTTGCAAACCCAGGTCTGCACACCGATGAGATATGAAAAGTGATTTATTGGCAAGGAAGTAACCACTGTATTTTTTCTTTTCTTAAACACCACAGAGCATTCACCAAGATGGCTGCCACACCAGCTAACTACGGGAACAGTGGGGTGAAGCCAATGGGGTAAAAAGCTACTTAAATTCCATCACCTTTAGCAACTAACATAGGGGTTGGCAATTACAGGCCTTGTGGTATGTTGGTTTTTGTTCCCACTGTGCACTTAGCCTTCAGTTGTTTGTTGAATTAATTATTGCATAGAAATAAAAGGCATCCAGCTAAAAGACATTACTTGAAGCTGCCATTTAAAAAGTAAAAACCCAAAAAACCACCTAAGATTAATAATAAGATTAATAAGGGTTTTTTTTCCAAACCTTCCAACCATCACATTCTGGCTGGCGACACCAAATCCTGGTCTAATAAAAAATTCTTGATTTTTCTTAGTGTCCTCATCCCTTTGATGAATTCATATTTTCTTATCCAGCACCACTCTTACTAATAAATCTTGCATATATTAAATATATATTTTATTATAGCCTAGGTATATAAGGAGGGATTCCGAAGTACTCAAAATATTATATTAATTACCTTGTTTATTGTTCTATATATTAATCACAAGTTACACTTCATCACTATCTGTGACATTTATGAAAAAATATAGTAAAATACCAAAGTGGCACGACACATTCAAGCACAAAAATAACACTGTGGCCTATTCCAATATGGCTGGAGAATGGCCATCTGTATTAGGCTTTTTCTTATTGTTCCCTCCATCCAAGCAGGTTCTTAGCTCTTTATCCATCGTATCGCTCTTACAGGGCCTCCCACTAAGTACTTTCTCTTAAAATCAAGGATTCCTAACTCATCCTAAATAGTGAAATAAATGTACACAAAGCATGTCTAGAGCCACTTTATTCTCCCAGCAGCCTCTTCTCCATGGTTATGAACACAGGCTCCCAGTTTGTGATGGAGGGCGTAAAGAACTTAGTGCTGAAGCAGCATGTAAGTATATCTGTTCACACAGTATCTTCATCATCTGTGTAGAATTAAGTGTGTAGTTAGAACATTATATAAGGTCACCAAGCCCCCTGTAGCAGTAAACTAAGTTAAATCTGAAAAGTGAGTGAATCACAGGCTGTTGGATAAAAGTTAGCATTGTGTATTTTTCTTAAATTTATTTGTTTTCCTACTTGTTTGCTTTTAACAGAACCTGCCTGTTACACGCATTCTGGACAACCTGATGGACATGAAATCCAACCCGGTGAGTGTGTGTGCTCCCCCACACAGTGTGCCTTTGTGCCCAGGAAGGCTGATCGGTGGGGGTGCTGACAGCCTGTAGGGAAATGTATCACTTATACTAGATGTCAAAGTCAATACAGCCCTTAAGCTTTCACTGTAACATCAATCACAAGTCAGTTTTCCCTAGAAGCATAATATTTTTTACTACAGTGACATTTTTCATTGTGTTCCTGTGAGGTTGCCAAAAAAACAGCTTTAAATGAAAAAACAGGTTAGTTCAAACAAAAGTTCAAATCAACTTACAGAATCTGAGCAGACCAAAGCAAGATAATTTCACATCTAGAATGAAGAGGTGAGACACAGCATTTCATTTATATGTAGCTAGGCAATTTAAACCCTGAGATTACTATTTTACACTGTTAAATGCATCAATCTATGGAGTAACTCTTTGTTTTCAATGCAGTGTCTTTGCTATTAAATAACAAATTACCTGATGGAAAATACTGCAAGGCTGATAACTGCTTTTCCCCCCGTTTTTTAAAATTATGGTTTGGTGTTTCTGCTCATGGCATGTGAGCAGGCTTTTGAGATGCCAGCAGAAAGGAAGGCTGACTTTTGGTGGGAGACTTGAGTGGAGGTAGCATGGGGTGGCATCATACTGTAGAAGTGACAGGTGCCATGTAGGTCAATGGATAATAAATTTGGTGAACAAATAACTAATTTATTGATAAGAAAGTGTTAAGAATAAAGTGCACTTTATTGATCCTAGGGAGAAAGCAGCAGGAATGTGGTTCACAGACAAACATACTTAAACTGCCAAACAGACAAGGTGCAAAGACAGAACACACATGGCAAAAAGATTTAAAGAGCACACACACCACATAAATAAAATATTGTGAGAATGTTGTGATACTACAGAATTAAATATTTAAAGATAATAATAAATTAGTGATAGCATATGTGCAATTAATGAACAGATAGCACCTTCCATTTACTTTATCTGATAGGTGACTTCCTGATGTGTTCTGTCTGAGGGTGGGGGGTGGCACTTTGGGAGGAGGCATTGTGGTGTCTGATGGCAGCAGACAGGAAAGCACCCCAGCAGTGTTTTTTAGCATATCATAATGGAATGAGATGGTGGCTAAATGTGCTCCCAGACAGCACCCCCTGAAGTGGGTGGGCAGAACTTTTCACAATATTGTTAAATTTTGCCAAAATCCCCCATTTGTAGCCTTGTGCTTAATGCACTTATCAACAGTTAAATAACATTCTAGAAAAAATTCTGCATCATTTTTTTTTTAAATGTGTATTTAAATGTGAATCCTGGTTTAATGCTGGTTCTGCTGACAGAAATTTCTGTTGAGCAGCAGGTTGCGTGTAGACTGATCATTTCTGAGATGGCAATTCACAAATACAAGGTGAACCGGGAGACACTGGGAACAACCAGATACCTGCTAGGTAGAGGATGGAAGTGACTTTCTACTGCCAGACATGACCGTTAACTTATCCAAAAGTTTCCTGTGAATTGTAGAATAACATCAAGTGACCTTCAAAAGGAATGGGAAACATTAAGTGCAGGTCCAACACGTTATCCAGCTAAGTAAGAAATCCTGCTTCTTGAAACAGGCCCCTGGTATTGCTATATGGTTTTCTGACTTTTTGTACTGAAACGCGGTTAACTTGAGTGTGACATCATTCCCAGCTCTGAGGTAAATGGAACGCAGCATCAGTCATCCACTTTGCAGTTGACTTTAGCACAAGATTTGCTGTTTGCTATCGCAAACATCAAGCCAATGCACTGTTATTGGCTATGCCCAGATACCAGTCATCTCCTCCCACTGCTGTTACACAGCTGTGGCAGAACACCTGTCTATTGAAACTAGGTTAATGTTTCAGTCCTGATGTCTCACTGCTCCTGCTAGTTCAGCTAGCAGAGGCATTTCTTATCAAGGTATTTCTTATCAATTAAAGCAATGGCAAGAAATTTAGGACTCAGTATCAAGTGGTAGTGAGATGACAAATGGACTGATGTTACAGATGACAAATTTTATAACATTCTTATTCTCAATTGACAGAAACCCATTTCTGTTGCTTGGAGCAAACTGTTAAAGGAAGTAATGCTTCAAAGTATATTTGGATGTTTTTTTGCTGAGGGAACTTTTAATCTGATTAACTTTTTCCTGTGAGGGTGTCTTAAGATAATATGGCACTCAGCATTGTGTTTGTATTAAGTTATAGGAAATGTAGTTATTTCAGGAAGTTTAATTCTTTCCGCTTATACAATGCGCTCACAAAAATAGGATTTTTTAATGCTGCATATTATACAAGCAGTAAGCCTGCAAAATTAGAGGTTCCTATAGCATTAACAGGATGTTTTCAATTTAGAAAATCAAGACACTTTGCATTTCTTTCAATATGTCTATATCGTATGTAACCCTCCATCTGACAGGTTTTTAAAATGATATAAACCAGGTAACATCTGCTTTTCCCTGAGACGTTAACTGAATATTTTGATTTTAGCTTTGAATTCTGGGATTCTGTGCATTATCAAAACCTAAACTCTTGTGTTGTTTACAACAAGGAAAAAATATTATAGGTCTTTATTAAAAATCTTTGCTTATACTATTCTCCCATTTGGGCCTCACAATGTTGCATGCAATAATTTGATCAAAGAAATAATAAAGTGTTATGACTTTAAGATTGATGCTATGCATTAAAGGGGACCAATTAAGCTTTTCCATACAGAGATGGGGGATTCGAGCCCTTAACACCAGAGGCGTGAAGCAACAGGGCTACCCACTGAAGCACCATGCTTTCTCTGATGGGCTTGCAGTATTTTATAACTAAATGTGGTCACAATAGCAGTCATACTGTATGACTTCATTAACCAGGATGTACTTTGTGCATTATGTCTAGTTGTATATTTGCTCTTCTTTCCTGTCTTCAACAGGAGACTGATGATTACCGCTACTTTGATCCAAAGATGCTTCGTGGAAGTGAGAGGTGAGAAAATTCACAGTGATACAAGGAACTGATTGATCAGAAGCCTTTCAGATTTTAGCATCAAATGGAAACTGTAATGGAAAGTTATCTGCAAATAAATAGACTAATATAACTAATAAAGCTTAATGTAAAGCTGCATGTTTCCAACTAGTTAAATTTGTATAAAAGGTTTGCATAAAGTTCTATTTTAATTAAACTTTAAAGCATTTGAAATGCCATATTATAGGATGTTAGTATAGAATTTAGCCAGTTTAGTGCATGCTCTGCTGCCCATTGCTGACAGTGTTTTTTGTTATAGTTCCATCCCAAGAAACAAGAACCCCTTTCAGGAGGTGGGTCTCACTATAACTACTATTATACTGCTGTTCAGACCTTTTGCAGTGTTCAATCCTGTATTTCCATGAATTGTTTATATAAAGTACAATCCTTTGTGAAATTCATAGGGTTACAACAACTCATGTTTAATTCTGGTTAATTCGTGTTAAACACTGGTTAGCCTTTATTATGTAATTTGAATCTATTTCCAAAACAAAAGACTGTGTTCACATACAAAAGCCTTTAAAAGCCTTATCTGTCATGCCAGTATGAAGAAAATATAGCCATACCTATATAATCAAGTATTGAATAATCATCCATTAGATATTATGTTCTGATGTTGTTGCATGATGATAATTTGCATATCCTGTTCAGATATTTTCAAAGATCATGCTTTATACACTTATCTACAGCTTCAGTAGTCTAGTATTGCCTGTATAAAAGAATGCATAGCATTTCTAGGTAAAAAAATAATAATCCTCCCCTATTTCTTAGGCTATTGTTTTTGTGGTTGGAGGGGGCAATTATATAGAATATCAAAACCTAGTAGACTACGCAAAGGTAAGTAACATTATGAAATTGATTTTCTGAGGTATAAATAAAACTGTCTAGAATCAGTAACATTCCAATGAATTGTATTGTAAATAGAAAAGATGTGCAAAACAATTTCTGAACTCTTTGTTTTCCATGCAGTGTATTAGTCTTTTACTGATTAAAAGCCTCCACCTAGCAATCAAGAAAGCTTGTGTAGCATGTTATATCCACTCCATTTAGGAAAAGCAGCAGGCCTCACCCTTTAAACAAAAATAACTACTTTAAACTTTCTTTTTTGTACTGCAGGCAAAACAGGGGAAAAGAGTGCTTTACGGGTGCAGTGAGCTGTTCAGTGCTGCTCAGTTCGTCAAACAGGTGATGCTAATTTCGGTTAAGACAAACCACAGACACCAGCAATACAGCCCCGGCCAGAACTTTTGAGAATGACACAAATATTGATTTTTCACATAACCTGTTGCCTCATTTTTATGATGACAATTTGCATATTCTCCAGAATGTTTTGCAGAGTGAGCAGATGAATCACAGTTAAGTGCAAAGTCATGAAAATGAACTTAACCCAAAATAACCCATTTCCACTGCATTTCAGCCCTGCCACAAAAGAACCTGTTGACATCATTTCAATGATTCTCTTGTTAACATATGTGAGAGTGTTGATGAGGACAAGGCTGGAGATCACTCTGTCATGCTGATTGAGTTAGAATAGCAGACTGGATACTTTAAAAGGAGGGTGGGGTTTGAAATCATTGATCTTCCTCTGTTAGCCATGGTTACTTGCAAGGAAACATGTGCAGTCATCATCGCTTTGCACTTAAATCAACCATTTATCATCAAGAACTTCGAGGAGAGAGGTTCAATTGTTGTGAAGAAGGCTTCAGGGCTCCCAAGAAAGTCCAGCAAGTGCCAGGACCTTCTCCTAAAGTTGATTCAGCTGCGGGACTGGGGCACCACCAGTGCAGAGCTTGCTCAGGAATGGCAGCAGGCAGGTGTGAGTGCATCTGCATGCACATCAAGGTGAAGACTTTTTAGAATGGCCTGGTGTCAAGAGGGGCAGCAAAGAAGCCAATTTTCTCCAAGAAAAACATCAGAAACTGATATTCTAAATGTGCAGGGATTGGACAGCGGAGGACTGGGATAAAGTAATTTTGTTTGATGAATCCCCTTTCTGATTGTTTGGGGCATCCAGAATAAAGAACACAGTCATGAAATAAAGAGGGGTACTAAAAAAATCCTCCAAAAGCAACTTCTCACAACCATCCAAGAACAGTTTTGTGATGAATCAGCATGATGAAGCATTGTGCCATAAGGCAAAAGTGATAAATAAGTGGCTCAAGGAACAAACTATTGACATTTTTGGTTCATGGCCAGCAAACTAACCCAGACTGAGAACTTATGGTCAATCCTAAAGAGGCATGTGGACAAACAAAAACCCAGAAATTCTGACAAACTCCAAGCATTGATTATGCAAGAATGGGCTGCCAGTCAGGATTTGGCCAAGAAGTTGATAGACAGCATGCCAAGGCGGATTGCAGAGGTCTTGAAAAAGAAGGGCCAACACTGCAAATATTCACTCTTTGCATGAACGTAATGTAATTGTCAATAAAAGCCTTTGATTCACTTCAGTATATCATAGAAACATCTGACAAAATAATCTACAAAAACTGAAGCCGCAAACTTTGTGAAAACCAATACTTGTCATTCTCAAAACTTTTTGCCACAACTGTTAACGATAAATAGAACTATGAAGTGGGTGAAAAACAAACATTAATTTACTTCTTTGTTTTGAATATGCTTAATGGCCTAAAGGAAGGAGAAACTGATGTGGGATTTTCCATTATTATTGTAGCTCACTGATTGGTATTTTCTTTTAATTCTGTTTATTCTTGTCATTTTACAGCTTTCACAGCTGGGTCAGAAATAGACAACATTTTTTCCCTGGACACCGTAGTGAAAATTTTATCTCCAATCAAGACTTATCAGTAATTCTATAACAATCTTGCAGCTCCTGAATTTCTAAAATTCCTTTGATAATGTTTACTAAACCAATTAAACTGTGTAAAAAATGTTTACCTATGTTTTCTTAATTCTATGGTTATGTAGAAGTAAAGGGTAAAAATTATATGCAAGCTTTAAATATGTCAGCTTTTGTCAAACCAGATTGACCAATGTATCTTGTAACTGCATGTGGTCAAGAATAATCTATGAAAAACTGTTTGTTGTAGTACAAGCTTTGTGGTACTCATCTGTATTGTATTCACATGGACAGGGAATACATGGGTGCTTTTCCACCGCATAAAGTGTGGTACTTTTGGTATTTTCGCTTTTCTATTGACTTCCGGTTGAGTACCAGTACCGAAAGTGCCAGACCAACTGGGGTACTTCTTTGGTACTTAGGGGTGGGACTTGTAAATGTATTTGTTGTCGATTGGTTATGCAAATAGCCTGCCGCTGAAACACAAAATACAACCGCTATCTTTTCAAACACAGTGAACAGCAAGAAATGAAATAAAAAGCAGTAGAAACAAAAGTATAAAAAAGCAAAATGGAAGGATGGACAAACAAGATAACACGGGCTTTAAATGCTATATGGTCGGATGAACAGATCCAACGGGATTTGGATGGCACGACTCAAAATAAAAAATAGCCGTAATAGCAAGCTGCTTGGAAGAAATGGGGCACACACGAATCACCGAACAGTGCCGCTTCAAAATCAAAAAACCTAAGCAGGACTACTGGAAAGTGAAGGACCATAATAACATGTTTGAATTCAGCGAAATAAATACCACACTGTGCTTCGTGATGATGTCAGGCAGGGGCGATCACTGATGACGTCATTTGGCGCCGGTACCAGTTTTTACGTCAGTGGAAAACCGACATAAAATACCATACTTATGGTACTTTATGTGTTATGATCCCCAGTCTAGGGTTGGAGATTGCCAGAAGGGAGAGGGGAAGACGAGATAAGCGGGGAATAGGGAAAAGGAACACGGGAAACAAGAGGGATCTTTTTTAAATGTTTTTTTTTTTATTTTTCACAAACACCAGGTGTAACAGACTTTGGGATTGACAATGGCCAACACAACAAACAAAACACAGCTACTGAATGAAACCCAGTCATTTTTTTTTCCACCACCTTTTATTAAGGCACAAGCCCACAGCAGTTGGGAGATCAAATTCACCCACTAGGAGCAGCTTTCCATCATCACTGGCCAGCCCAATCTAAACTAACCCTGCGTGAGAAAACAAATTACAAACAAAACAACAATACTAACATCTAGCTCCCTAACCAAACCAACAATAAGCAGCACGTCTCACAAAAAAACAAAAAGGCAGTCACTTCATACACACCTGGGGGGTATTCCATGAAAGTAGCTAACTAAAGCCAGACTTACGCGAAAAAGTGAGACTCAAGTTAGCGGCATCTCCA
>JAODUD010000026.1:6773833-6791085 GCA_026784285.1 Stomatorhinus walkeri | reverse complement strand
TGTCACTTAAGTAAGACAGACTTCTCGAAATAAGCCAGACTTTCCCTTAATCCTGCTTCGTGGAATACCCCCCTGGTACGAACACACAGCAAGCACACAAAACACAAGCAACGGTACCGAAGGGAGAAGGCAAAGAGTGGTCGAAAACAACTGAGAGATCAAAGAAACCAGAAAACAAATCAAACCAAAGCAAAAGTACCGAAGGGCGAGGCGAGAAATCAAAATCCGAAAACCAAAGCCTTCATACACAAATAAGCAAAAACCAATAAGTAAACCAAATACAATCCAATAATGAGCAGAGCTCCCTAGGTGTGTGAGCTGTGGCCTTTCCTTCGCAGGACCCAGAAATGATGAGTGGCGCATTGGAGGAGTAGTGGGCGGGGTCTAAACAAGGAGGCGGAGCAAATATGCATGGCAGAGAAGCTGCCGACGACAAGGCCTGTGAATGGAGCTGAAGACACAGCTGGTGAATGGCGACGAGGGTGGGAAGTCTGAAGAATCTGTCAGGGACCTCCTGCAAACACTTACTGCACGTATGGAAGTACCAAAAATACGGTACCTGGTGCGGTGGAAAAGTGCCCCATATGGTTTTTGGAGCCGGTCCCCTGCTACTCCCGCAGACACCTTCTTGTTCGCATAATAACTCAAAAACTTTTTATGAGTCTTTTTTGACTTGCTCTTGTTAGAGCGATAACTGAAAAAAGCATTTGAAGGATCTGTTTCAAACTTTCTAGATATAATGTATTGATGAGGAACTAGGTGTGAATAATTTTAAGACAATTGCCCTGTAAGTGAAGCAATGCCACTTGGTGAGTGAAACTGGATTACATTTAACCTGATGTCAAAAATATTTCATGAACCCTACTAATCTCAGAATAAAATACAATGTGTCTGTTTACTTAATAGGTTCTTATACATGTGAAGCCATAGAAGGGTCAGGGACATTTTAAAATTTTGTGTACATGATGTACTAAACAGTAACAGTTTAGTTTATTGTGCCCACAAAACATTAAATTGAACTTACAAAATCTATTTTTTTGCACGCTCAGATTATTATTTTAGCTCTCAGATTGAGCTCATGTTTTGGTTGTGTTTCTACCTAGAGAGTGGGCTTGGTAGTGCAGTGGTTACTACTGTTGCTTTACATCTCTGGGACTTGGGTTCAATTGTGCTCCAGGCTTCCATGTGTGTGGCATTTCCCTGTTATCATGGGGTTTCCTTCAGGTGGGTTACAATTGGTCTGGTGGAAATGTGGAATAAATTAACAGGTGTAGTTTCAGACTCAAAGCATTCAGTTGAAACCCAATTGTTAACTTTCACATTTCCAGTTGATCCATCCAGTTTTCTTGAAATTGTAGAGGATGGTATGTGTGCAAGAATTATGGAGTATATTGGGGGGTGGGGGTGACAGGGCTATCTGACAGTAACTATTCTAGTAGTATCTTATTTCTAAGTCTATTGAGGGAATCAAAAACAACTGAGAATTAAAAACAGCACAATAGACAAAAGACAGCACAATATAACAGAATTGTTACCTACTTTTCATGTTTTCCATTCAGAGTATTTCATATATTCTGTGAAGATAACTAACGTGTTTAGCAGGTGGATTAGGGGAGACCACCTCAGACCAGACATTTATAAATGGCCTTGTAGCCCTTTCCTGACTTGTAAGCAGCCACAATGCACAGCCGCAGGTCCTCACTGAGCTCCTTTGTCTTAGCCATTACTGTCCACAAACCAACTGCAGAGAGCTGGACTGGACACGTTTTGTTCAAATGTAAATAAAAGCTGAGAATTTTTCTTCCCCACAATAATGCCTCTTGTACATCGTCTTGTCTTTTGGGAGACACCTATGTCATTTCCCATCAAAAAATTACTTTCTGGTTGAATAAAAGTAACTTTAACTTTAATCCCCAAATCCAAGTGTGAAAAACTTATTGCATCTTTCCCAAGAAGACTCATGGCTGTATTAGCTCAAAAGGGTGCTTCTACTAAATACTGAGCAAAGGGTCTGAATACTTAGGACCATGTGATATTTCAGTTTTTCTTTTTTAATAAATCTGCAACAATTTCAAAAATTCTTTTTTTTGTCTGTCAAATATGGGGTGCTGTGTGTACATTAATGAGGAAAAAAATTAATTTAAATGATTTTAGCAAATGGCTGCAATGTAACAAAGAGCGAAAAATTGAAGTGGGTCTGAATACTTTCTGTACCCACTGTGTGTGTGTGTGTGTATATGTCACACTCTGTGCAGGGTGTCAGCGGCGTGGGTCAGGCAGAATGATCAGGAAGGCAGGAAATGAGGGGACAACGGGGTTTAATCTTGAGAACAAAGGGGTATTCACAGGGAACGATGGGTAACGCTACAGGACACCACAATGACGCATCTGGGGAGACTAACTCAGACGCGGACTAAATACAGAAGACAATCAGGCATGGATATTCAACAGCCGGTTTCCATCAGGATAGAACACGGGATAACGAGGTGGGCGTGGCACACACGAGGCTCGGACGTGCGGATCATGACAGTATATATATGTATAATTTTTTTTCTTTCACACACAAATATAACGTACTAGGTCATTTCAAGTAGTTTCGATATAACAGTGAAAGTGTTAATCTTTAATTCCTACATTTTTATTGTAATAAATAATGTACATTAACTGCAGCAAATGTCTTGCTAGGATTCACATCATAGAAGCATTTTCCGGTGTTGTAAACACAGGCAGTGGAATAAAGGCTAATAATGCAGCCATGAATGGTGTTCTGGGTATTCTTACAGGGTTCTTTGTGATTCCATGGACTATTTTGCAAGGACATCCGCTCCTGGAAAAATTCACTATTTTACCAAACTTTCCCTATTTTGAAAGTATGGAGCCAGTGGTAGTTCAGTGCAGTCCCAGATGCTTAAATAATATTTTCTAATCTTTTGCAGAGGTCTTGGCATAGTTCTAGAACCAGTGTGCTAGTAAGTTTTCTCTGACAGAGGACCAGAGGTTTGTCAGATTTGAACTGGGTTAGGTTAGCCTTAATCAAAGTCAGTTGTTTTAAATTTTCCCTTTATTTGGATTAACTAAGTCGGCTTGCATGCACACCAAACAAGTGAAAGCACCGTTTTTGGTAGCCTTTTATCGTTCCTTATCTTCCCTTCATATACCCGCATAAAATCTGACCAAAATGAATGTTGAAAAGAGCAATATTATTTTTTGTTTCAATGCAGATCAGTTTTTTCAACTATTATACTAATAATTTGTGGACTGATTCAGTGTCAAAAACTTCACCTGACTCATAAGAACATAAGAGATTTACAAATGAGAGGGGGCCATTCAAGCTTGTTTAGGGATAACTTAATAGCTCAGAGTTAATAAAATCTTATCTAGCTCTGATTTAAAGGAACCCAGGGTTTTAGCTTCCACTACACTAGCAGGAAGACCATTCCATACTCTAACTACACACTGTGTAAAGAAGTGCTTCCTTAAATTTGTTTTAAAATGTTCTCCCACTAATTTCAACTTATGGTCATGAATTCTAGTATTTAAACTAATATTGAAGTAGCCATTTGGCTGAACACCATCCAGACCCATTAGAATCTTATAGACCTGGATCATGTCCCCCCCTTAGTCTTCTTTGCTCAAGGCTAAACAGATTCAGCTCAGCTAACCTCTCCTTGTAAAACATTCCTCTAAGACCAGGAATCACTCTCGTAGCCCTCTGCTGCACCTTTTCTAAGGCAGCATTGTCCTTCTTAAGGTATGGTGACCAAACTGGAAAGCCCAGTGGTAATGTATTTAATTCAAATACTTCTATAGATCACTTAACTTTGGATGACTACAGTATATTCATATGTAATATTGCAGGCAAACTTGCTGAAATGCAAGTCTGTCCAAGCCCCCTTTGGTCTCACAGAATAATTGTATCCCCTGGACTTTGGAGAATACATATGACTTTAGCACCAGTCCACCACTGCTGCCGCCACTACAGATATTTTGTAATGCAAGGTAATTTTATGAATCTTTTTCAAACTGCACCAGCATTATATGGATGAGGAAGTAAAACTGATTACAGTTTGAGATGGATCACCCCATATTTAAAGCAATGCTACATAGTGGCACCTAAAACTGGTAGTTTCAGACATTTGAGCCCGTAACCATAATAACTCAAAAAGTATTTGTCAAATCTTTTTCAAGCTTTGTAAACATGTCCTAAGTTTTAAGATCTAAATTCTGACACAGATCACACCAAAACTGAATTAACCCCGCATAAGCTTATCCTTGAGAACAGGATCAATCTATTTGTGATTTTTTTTTTCTATTTACACTTTTGTGATTGTTGATGAATCCAGTTACTTCTTCACAAAAAAAAATCTGAAAAATGTGAAAATCTGCACCTAAAAATGTATACATGATCAGATTTCACATCACCTAAAACTGCAATGAGAGAGAGAAACAGGAACCTCCACCCACCGTGCTGTGAAAACGGCCAGATCCTCTTGGGATTTATTTAATGTATCTTCTTGCAAACTTCCCAGGAATATTGCAGAAGTAATTGTAAAACTGTGAGGCGCAAGATAATTTTCTGAATATTCAAAAATATTATTTTTTGATGTTAGATAAAGCCATTTGTTCACCAGTATTCCTTGTTGTTTTGTAGATAAGAAATTAGTCAAAAATACTTTGATTTGTAAATACTGTTTTTGTTGATTGTAGCTAATCCTGTGTATATACTGTAAATAAACTGAATACAAATTAATGTTCATTTTTATTGCGCAAAAAGAACAGGTCTGTGTAGCAGTGCAATTAAGTTCCATATGTTACATCGCCACACAATGATAAATAAAATATGTCAGCTCGGGCATTTTTGGATTGTGCCCATTAAGCCAGGGATGGAGAATTATATGCACAGAGGGCTGGTTTCTAGTATAACATTTAGGTCAGCTGTTCAGATCCAGGTAGGACGACTATTCAGCCAATCCTCTAATTATAATATAATTAGGGGGTTGCAGCGAAATTCCACATATTCACTGATCCTTTACAGGTTAGATTGCCCACCACTGCACTAAGCAAATTTCACCCGGGGAGCCGGTAAAGGAGTGGCCTCCCTTGTTTCTTAAAATCGCCAACCCTAGTCATGAATGATATTGTTGGTCGAAGGCATGAGTCTCCAGTTTACTTGTGTACAGTATACTTTATAAAATCAGTTGCCACTATGTTGACTTTTTTGCTCTATGTGTACTGTCTTTCTGCCTCATCTCTTTGGCACTATATGTGTGCTCATCTGTGCTCTATGTTTTGCTGCTGAAAACACCAGAATTCCCCCCTGGGATCAATGAAGTCACACTACCTTCTGTGCAAATGTTTTGTTGTTTTTTTCCAGCTGGGAGGATTTTAGTGTGGGGCAAGTTGAGTTCAGTTCATTGCTGACCTGTTTTTTTGCCACAGTTGCAGCCTTTCCTTCTATTTAAAAAGAAAAATGGTAGCGTATCTGTTCATGCTAGGAATCCATGATATTGGAAGATTTCATATATCCTAATGTGATTTATTTGCGATATATACATTGTGAGATTATAGAGCAAAAAATGAGTTTGAAATAAATTTCTCACAAACCCATCTATGAGTGTTTTAACGAGCAAGGATGAAAATGATTATGATTTGCTTGGAGAGTACAAGCAGAGCTCACACAGAAGCAGTGGCAGTAAACATGAAACTAGTTTAAACGTACAGTATACAAGATCATTTTGAAAAGGAATATCATTAAAATTGCAGTACTGTTTTAGATGACGATGATGCCTAAATTCAATCATGTAATTAACTGAAGTTTTTTGTTTAAAAAGGTACCAGGTATAGCAGAGTAACAATAAGTGTGACTGGGGGACATATGATACATTATTAAAAGATTTTATCAGATGAATTTACTACCGTACAACCTCTGGAAACTTGCACCCTTCGCTCCAGCTTCAAGCTTGTACTCACGTTTTATTTAACCAATAACTCAAAGGTTAAATTTAACTTAAAAATTAATTTGAGAGCTCGAAATAGCCAACTGAAAACAAAAATAAATTGTATGCAAATTTTAGGTAATTTCAAACATGGACATTAAAATACAAAAGAATACGTAACCGCCTAATTGGTGCAGAAAGATTCTGCAAATTATATACATACATATACATATACAGTGGTACCTCGGTTGGAATAAGTCCAACTTGGTATACGTCCTGTTTGGACACAAAAAATTTTGCTTAGTATATGACCTTTGTTTGGAATATGACTCGCACGTGCTAGAACTTGTATTGGTCAAAATGAATCATGACACCGCGCGCTACCCTTTACCTCTCTCTCAAGACAAAGCCAAGACTGGTCACAAGCGTCAGTAAGCCAGTTGCTACCATTCAGTGAACAACCCGCGCTGTAATTCTCTTTTCATTTATTTAATCTAATTGCTTTTGTATTTATGCATTTTATTATTAAGCAGTGTTTAAATTATTTTATCAATGTATAATATGCCAATAACAATAGGATTTTTTTTTCATGGGAACGGATCTTCCCTTTATTTCTTATGGGCAAAAATCGTTTGGCATACATTGTGTTTGATATAAGTCCAAAGATCTGGAACAGATTAAGGACATATACCGAGGTACCACTGTAAATGGAATGTGCAATTAAGTATACTTGAAGACCTACATATCACAACAAGGACTCAGCATTCAGGTAAAAACACACTTATTAACGTTAACATTTCCAGGTGATACATCCAGACATTGTACACCTTAGTGCAAGAGTAGTCTAAGATGGGCAGACTACATGACAGAGCTGGCCAGGGAATATAATGCTGTCATTTCCAACAACACCAACTCTAGTTTCAATCTGTTTAAATACAAACTAATTTGGAATTTTTAAATAGGAATGGAATCTACTTTGATGTTTATGACTTACCTGTTATAAACCAGAAATGGTAAGACTAAACAAAAGTAATCCCTTGAACTACTTCATAGTTAACTATTACACTAGATGCACCCAGGTTAATTTTCAAGTATTATTCAGTCAGCCTTCAAACTTCCACATTTCCATGGTGTTTAGAAACCATAGTTCTTAGATCATTTCTATGGTGCGGTAGAGTAAGAGTATCCAGCCATCCATTTTTCATGCTTCTTATCTGCTACAGGGTCATGGTAAGCCTGGAATTGGTGTCAGGAAACACAGGAAAAAGCGGACACCCTGAACAGGATGTCAGTCCATTGCAGGGTTCTCATGCCAAGGGAGTAAGGGAGTAAATCAAAGTAGCTGGAGCAAACTCAGACATACAAGGCAAGAAAATTGAAACTTGATGGCATTGTCCTGGAAGAGTTGTAATGGAACATGGAAGGATGAAAGTTTATCGTACTACCTGGTGGAATATAACAAATTTATAGAAGAGGTAATGCTCAAGAATGAAATAGACAATTGCTGATTATAACCATTGAAATCAGTTATAAGAGGAGAGGTAAGGAGCGTGCATTGACACACCCACCACATGACAATCCACCTCAGGGACGAGACCTGAGTGCAGCACCTCAGCACCACACTAGTTCAGATGAAATAGGACAGTGTGACGTTTTATTAGGTGGCTGAACTGCCAATTATGCCACCAACCTCCGAATTTTCCCTGGAAGTTGAAGGGCCTGCATTCAGGGCTGGATGTAGGTTAACATCATAGCTTGCACAAAGCAATTGCAGGCAAAGGGCCTTGCTCAAGGGCCCAAAGAGATCAAATCACTGCTGGCACTCACAGCATTCAATTTAGTAGAAGTTAATCATCATATGTGATTTCTAAAGACCCTGGGAAAAAATGTTGTTAGTACCCAGGCTGGAAAAGATAACAAAGCCAATTTGAAATATTCTGCCTTCCAGTCCTGAGAGAGGTAATATTACTCTTTCCAGGAATGGTAATTTAACAAATTTCAGTCCCTCAGCAAGTTTTACAGTATATTTGGAGATTACGAAGATTGCTAGGGCAACAACTATGGAGGTTTAGGCCTCGTTAGTATTGCCTAAAGACATTGTTTATCAGACTACTTCAGAAAAACACTGAGCAAGACTGGTGTGCATGGGAGGATACTAAGGAGGAAACCATTGCCCGCCAAAAAGAATATTGCAGCCTGTCTAAGATTTGCCAAAGACCACCTGCATTATCCTGAATTGGAAGAATGTTATATGCACATGGCATAAATGAGAAATGTTATGTTTGGGAAAAATAACAAACTGAACTCCAAAAAAGAAAATCATCTCAGCTTTGAAGTCTGGAGGCCAGAGTATTGTGGTTTAGCACTAGTTTGTAGCCTAGAGACCACAGCAGCTCGCAATGACTGAAGGAACAACGAGTTCTGGATCATACCAACAAATTCCACAATGGAACATCAAGGCGTGAGGGACTGAGCTGTGAGTTAAATGAACTGCATCAGACTGTACAAAAATGACTTGAAACACAACAGAATGCTGCCGCAGAAGAATGTTGGAATCCTGATTTTAATGCATCATTCAATGAAAATGTACTGGGGTTTTAATCCCACCTCTGATCTGTGAGTGTCGAGTTTGCCTTTTCTCTCTGTGTTATGTGGGTGCAATTAAGATAACTCTTGTCTTTAAATTACCTGTAGTGTGTGTGTGTGTGTTCTATGTTAGTTTGGTGTCCTATTTAGGGTATACGCCTGTCTTGTTCCCCATGCTATGTGTAATGCACACTAGCCCCCCTGTGACTCTGCACAGGATTAGCATTACAAAGAACATAACACTCTCAAATGAAAGAGCACATATCAATTTCTAAGATTTATTTTTGCAGATTATCCTAGCATTACAAAAAGGGATTGACTGCTAAATTAAATTCTGAAACTTTATAAACTTTATGTTATGATATCAACACTGAATTTTCATATGAATAAATGCTGAAATTTTCTTGTTTCTAAGCTGTCTTCTGACAGATTTCTGGAAATGACTGCAGGTATAATTATCCTGTAATATTCCCTGGCCAGTGCCCCTAGTTTCTACTTTTTTGGTCAATGCTGTACTGTAGTATTACTCCAGCAGCTTGGCAGGTAGTACCTAACATCTTTATCTAAAAAGGTCTCATGTCTTCAGCAGGTGGATGGATTCCTAGTCCTGCTCTTTGGTCTCATCTGTATCAACACACTGACAGTCATCAGAGTCAAATCCAATACATCAAAGGATGCCAACTTCTCCATGGTATGCTCATTTTCTGGCAAGCTAATTCCAGGTGCTAAATAGGCAGCATTCTTAGACATCACCACTTCCTAGGAAGCCTATTTCCACTCATAGGCCCAAATTATTTGCAGTTGTACACAACAAAATCGTATTGTGACACCATGGGGGTTTATCGGGACTAATTATTCAGTTAATGGGATGTTTTGCACCATAAAATATGTAAGTAGCATAAACTGATATATGTATTTGTGTTATAAATGGTAAATGTTGTAATTGTGTAATGTGTGCCATAGAATGTGTGTGTGCACATTAGCATGTAACTGTGAGTGAGAGTATTGTGTAAACCAAGGGTCTCAAACTCCGGTCCTGGAGAGCTACTATCCAGTAGGTTTTCTGTCGCACTTAACTTCTGATGATCCACATCTGCCCCTGGTATTTACCTGAGAACAGGTGTGGCTGATCAGAAGCTGGGTAGGATAGAAAACGTACTGGACAGTAGCTGGAGACCCCTGGTGTAACCTGTTGGTTTCCATGTGCCATTGCTAGCTTAGACTACTGGTGAGTGATCATTAAAGACTGATTCTTCCTTAAAAAGAGCAGTTGCCTCCTTATATTAAAATGAACCACACACTCGCTAATTTAATGCCAGAAGTGGAAGGCCAGGTAATTGATGAAATCTGCAATCTAATCTGATGACTGTGGCAACTGCAGAGTTTGAAACTGCACAGGGGGGAAGAAGTGGCAGACTAAAGGGTGACCCTTCATGGGGTGATCTCATGGACCTAATGCACTGCACTACTAGTGCCAGATGTTGCAGGGAGCTGCAGCTCTGCAACAAAAAGCACCACCAAATTTGAAAGCAATGGACAGTGGGATGAAGATTGTCATGAAGTTCCTCTGCTGTAGTGGAGAGTGGTTCCTGGAGCCGTACTTCGCCTAAATATGCCCAATGGCATGGCACTACAACTGCTCTTCCGTGGAAACTGCAGTACACCTAGCGCTGGCACTGCAAGGGGAAGCACTCCAAGCCCTCATCTGCCTTTCCCTGGAAAGAAGATGGATTACACCACTACAGTTACAGTGCTGGAGCAGCAGACCTGCTGGAAGCCATTGGCAGAGATCATGAGGGAAAAGCTAGCAAATTGGCGGAGATGGGGTATTGAGACTGTCTGCATGTGCCACAGACCTCTGCAGTTACGCACAGTGGGGTTACTCATGTTTTCCCCATGTTCACGCATGAAGAGCACCACACCAACCATCAGCCATACCATATTGCCTACTACAAAGCTATATTTGTGACACTGGGACAACCATGAAAGAGTCCCTGCCCACAAATGAGCCCCCACCCCCCTGTCATACAGTGGACTGGCTATGCCATGAGTGGGGCGTCCAGTCGGATTGCATGGTGGAAGGAACCCATTGCCAGGCTTTGATGGACACAGATGGACAAATTCATGATCATCACCCTCATCTGCCTAAGCATATACTGACTTGTCATCCCCACCAGGGTAGGAGGCAATCCAGATCCGACTTGCATCCATCACAGACATGTGTGCACCACAGCTGGGACAGACCACAGAGCAGGAGGTGTGGCTCGTAAACATCCGGGATCCTTGCATCTTCGGGTTGGACCTGTTATGCCAATTGGGGGTACACACAGAGGAGCGCACAGCCATTCACTACCTAGGTAGTGACTTTCCAGCAACATGGTAACTGGAAGTGGAACCAATGGACACAGCTAAGGGGACCGTCACTCCCTCATCAATTCCCCCTGATGTGCAACCAACCCCCATGCAGTGTATGGATGACATGACATCACAGCAGAACCTTCCCATGTGATGGTGCAGGCAGCCTATGAACTGTATCGGCAGAGCAGTGTGGGTCTGACAGCAGTGCTGGCTAAGGATACTGCTAGATAGATATATGAGCATCTTCACAGTCCAGGACAATGAGTGCAGATCACTTGGACAACACTGGATTAACTCCAGACATCCCCAGCCTTTCTGTCTGCGACCTCTCTGGCTAGCGCTCACTAAGCGTTAGGCAGCAGAGCAAAAAATCCAGGAAATGATGGGAGCAGGAGTCAATGAACCTTCCAACAGTCCATGGGCTGTGTTGGCAGTCCTTGATAAGAAGAAAGATGAGTCATAGTGATTTAGTGTGGACTTCCAGCATCAGAACACTTTGACATGTGCCAGCTGCCCTTGAATCTTTCACTTAGAGTATAACCACTCCTTGACTACAAGACAACAAGGAATATTGGCAAATAAGGGACTTTCTCTTGCTTGATGGCTGAACTAAGTTTATCAGTGGTGAATTGTGGTAATCGCTCTCCTTCAATCTAGTGACTATGGAACATTTTATGTGACAAATTTAAAATACTGCTGTCTAATGAAAATATTATTACAAGTCTACCATATACACCCTTCGCACGTCTCCAAAAAAAATTATACGATTAAATCTCCCACAATAAATGTTGCAGAGTTCTGCATGATACATTTCACCAACTGGCTACCTGACTGCTACGGATACAATTTGAAGAACATGGAGGCTAGTGACCAAAAATCAATATATCTTTATTATACAATGTTCAGAAAATCAACTCTTCTATCACTTATCACGTTCACAAGGTTAAATGTAATTTGCTTTCACCATTTCCTGTCACTAAGTAGTGTCACTTCAGCTTTTGGATGCTTGAAAAAGATCTGTCAAATGGTTTCTGAGTTCTCAGCTCACATACCAAAGCATCTGCAGTGGGGATGGCAGTGGCAGACTGATGCTAAAACCATAAAACCTGTATTCCCTGAAGTCTGGAGAATGCAATTACAGTTAGGTCCATAAGTATTTGGACACTGATAATTTTCTCTCTGTATACCAATGGATATGACAATGCAACAGCAGAACCAATTTCAATGGATTTGAAGTTAAGCAGTGTAGGTTTTCAGCTTTAAAGGCCTTAACAAAGGTATTGCATTAAGCTTTCAGAAATTACAGCCATTTTTCCCTCCGTTTTCAAAGGCTCAAATGAAATTGGACAAAGTAATACAATGTAAAATATGTATTGTTTTAATACTTGAATGAAAATCCATTGCAAGTCTGGAGCCCACAGACATCACCAAATGTTGAATTTCCTCCCATGAGATGCTTTGCCAGACCTTTACTGCTGCCAACTTCAGTTGCTGTTGGTTTGATTGCCTTTAGTTTTGTCTTTGGTAACTGAAAAGCATGCTCTGTTGGGTTGAAATCAGGTGATTGACTTGTGGCCATCTTGAGAAACTCTTAGGTTGCTTTCACGATATGTTTTGATACATTATCCATTTGCACTGTGAATTGCCTTCCAATCAGTTTTGCAGGATTTGGCTGAATCTGAGCAGAGAGACTAGCCCTATACACTCCAGAATTCATCCTGCTACTTGTATCAGCAATCACATCATCCATAGTTTCATCGGTGACCATTCATGCCCATACTATAACGCTGCCCCCACCATGTTTGACAGACAATGTGGTGCACATGAGCTTATCTTTCTTCATTCTTTTCTCTTCCAAACATTCTCTCCAAAGAACCTTATTCCAGAACTGAGCAGGCTTTTTAGATGATTTCTCGCAAAGTCTAATCTAGCCTACCTGTTCTTCAGTGTTACCAGTTTGCATCTAGAAGTAAACCCTCTGTATTTCCATTCACAAAAACATCTCTGCATTCCTTCTTTTTAAGAATGTACCAAATTGTTCATTCAGGCACTCTTCAATTTTAGCTGTCTCTCTGATAGGTTCAT
Organism: Stomatorhinus walkeri; assembly: GCA_026784285.1. Classification (NCBI taxonomy): domain Eukaryota; kingdom Metazoa; phylum Chordata; class Actinopteri; order Osteoglossiformes; family Mormyridae; genus Stomatorhinus; species Stomatorhinus walkeri. Next base: position 6,778,120 of record JAODUD010000026.1, on the reverse strand, counting down.
TTTGAGGTTTTTCTCAGCCTATTGATCCTCCTTCACTTGCATTAATGCCTCTTTAGACCTCATGTTGAGTTCCAGTGAACAGCTACCAAATGCATGTTTGGTGCTTCAAATCAACCCCTGACCTTTTATTAATTTGTCTTGGAGTAATGAGGGTAACAAGGCCACACCTGGCCATGAAACTGCTAGTCAGTCACATGTCCAATTACTTTTGAGTCTCTGAAAATGGAAAATGGCTGTAATTTCTGAAAGCTAAATGTAAAATCTTTGTTAAACCTCTTTAATTTAAGCTGAAAGTCTATACAGTACTTCCATCATTGCTTAATTTCCAAAACATTGTGGTGGTATAGAGAGAAAATTACAAAAATTGCATCCAAATACTTCATCCAAATGATGAAATACTTATTGACCTAAATGTATGATAATTATTGTGTTTTTTTTAATACCGACAAGCTAAATTGTTTTCTTTCAGAGTGCATGCCACTTGGATGATTTAAATGATTAGATGTAACATGTTCTTTTGAGCAGGGAGTGGTAATTTATTTTTTGTTGATGTACTAAACAATCCATTCAGTTTTTCTATTTACAAGCTTTTCTTAGCTTATTTTGATGGACATAGAAGCTGGTCACATTTATTCATTCATAATCTTCAGTTAATATGATGAGCTTAATACCAAATGCCTTTACATTACAGGTACTAAATATATACTTGGAAGACCTGAAAAAATGCCACCAATTGCAAATCCCCGTGAGTGGTAGATTATTCATTTAAATTCACTTGAATTGAACACACTTTAAAAGAAAATGCAAGGCAGTGTGTGGCTTAGCAAGTTAAACCTCTTTACCCCTAAGCCTACATTTGGACAGTTGCTGGTCACATTTCTGATGGCCAGTGAGCAAGCCCCTTAACCCCGCAAAAGTGCTACAGGGGCACCATAGGCTTGGAACTCAAGCCTCACTCTCAACTGTGTACGTATGTCAAGCAAGATCGAATACACAGAGAGAAGCATTCCAAAGTACTTTGGCAAATGGCAAATAAAGGACCGTTTAATTACATGACAGGGTAACTACGTGTTTCTAGTCAACCAGTACAAAAAGCAGCTTCATTTATGTGTATAATTAATTTAAAATTGTGACGTTTGTTCCCTAGACTAACCTCAACCAAAAATCATTATTTTCATTCTTCACAGAGTAGGAATCCAAAGGTTTAGCCAAAAAGACACGACACTGGAGAAACACATAATGAAAAAGGTTATATAAAGTACTTCATGGAAAAGTTCTACATTAAGTGAAAAAATGCTTGAGCTCTGAGCTGGTCCTTCCAATAGCAGATAGAGTCAGCTGCCAAGAGAACCAACTACTGAGGGACCACCAGCTTCACTTATGCACAGTACACAGGTCTGAGTCCAAATTAAACTGGCACTGCAGTGAAAGCTCTCTCATGTTACTTCGCCAGCTCCAGAGGGTTAAGTTTAAGTAATGGTTTTTAGATACACCTGTAAAGCAGAAAGTGATAGTGATATATCTAATGCGAATTGAGTGTGGTCATACTCTAATAACAGCACTCACAGAATACCTCTTGTCCAGATTTCTTGGTCAGAACTATCTGTTGTATAATCTGCTTTGAACTACCACAACTGACAAGCAATGCATACGCAGCCACTATTCTCAAACAAAGCAGTCATGGTCAAATTAGATGCAGATGTTCTTGCTTGGCAAAGACAATCTTCTCTTGCTTCGAGCTTCTGTTTCTGCTGGATGATAAAGGATATCCAGGAGACAAGTGGATACTGTTTCAAGGGTGAGATTGAGGAAAGTGGGCATGATAACTAAAAACAGTTGTTCTGGTTGAAACATAATACTGGACCTCACCCACAGCAAACCTTCATATTTGATGATCCAGCATAAAGCATATTTGTTGAAATTGCTGAAAAACTAACATTCAGAAAGAAAAAATACAAGCTTATGATTTGATTCAGAAACTCCTGTGTAGTGACAGTGATTGTGAAATGTATGCTAATGATAAAAAGTAGATGACCTATGGTTCACTTTAAATCAAAGCAGTGCAATGGCACGGTATCTTGCTACAGTTAGGCTAATTGGTGTCTCCACATATTTCATAGCATATATGTGGTCTGTGAAGGACTGGTATCCCAGCCAACCTTTTGCCCTATATTGCCTGGGATTGGCTCCTGACCTGCAGACCTCCACCCTATAACTATAATTGGAATAGGCAGTTAGAAGAGGAATGGATGATATAAGACAATGACAGCAAGAAAATTGAATCAAGATTATTAAAGAAAAATCTAAAGTTTTAACATTTAAAATTTTACATTTTAAATAAAAGCAAGATATAAGGCAGGAACCCAGCGATCTAACAAAACCAGAGAGCAGATTCATTACAGGCCAGAGGTGCCCTACTGTTGTTCTCCATGCTGGTAGGTTGGCCTAGAGCAGCTCGTCTTACCTGGTAATAGCAGCAGTAGAAAACTTTTCACTTTCTCAGTAACTTCCAGGCTGAGAATTCAGCCTTTCGGTATCTACTCACATGGCCCTCACAATCATGGCTAACCCAGAAGACTGTGCAGTTAAAAAGAGGGAGGATTTCAGTTCTTTTGGGGAGATGCAATAACAGATTGATAAGTACTTGCAGCCTACCCACTAGCTCAAAAAGCAAGTAAAAAAATTTACAGGTTTGGTTAATTATTGTAAGCCTTTTATGCTCAATTTCTTGACTTTAGCCTGCCCAATTCTGGAACTTACCTATGGCTATTAAATTTCATGGTGTCCCCCTGCTGCTGTCTCATGATTCTTATTTTAATTTTGAAAAAGGCTTGGAACAGTTCAATGTTACACATTGTCTTCAAGCAAATGGATAGGGAGGCTAAGTGATGAACCACTGAGAAGTAGTTGAGCTAACCCAAAACCTAAGGTGTGGATCTTCACCTTCTGTTCTGACCATGCCTCCCTACACTGGCTCTACCATATAAATGATACACATGGCACAACTCAGTGCAGCTGTCAGGAACAGGGTCCACGTTCACCCTCATCCAACTGAGTATGCTCCTAGATACTGAGCAGCTGGCCCCACCAGTGTGGAAAGCAGTGGAGGTATGGGTTGTATCTTTCACTGGCTGGAAATGTGGCTTGCAGACATCTGTGACCACTGCATCATAATGCTGGACCTGTTGTGCCATCTGGGGGCACACATGCCCAAGGCCATTCGTCACCTCAGTGCCCACACTGTAACCCTCCAACAAGACAGACCAGAAAGTGGAAAACGTGGTGATGGATTGTGATTAACTGGACCACCTCAAAGTCAACTGTTCAGTGTAAGCTCTGGCACTAAATTTGGTCTCATCTCAGATTGACCTACTTGCTGTATTGCTGTACTTGGTCTTGAACTTGGATTGGACACACACTCAATTTATAAAAAATATATTTTCTTGACTCAAAGCAACACTGGGAAACAGACACAATGAACCAACAAGGAACAGAATAAGAACAGCCACTTAAATATATATATATATTATCTTTGGAAATGCAAAGTTTAGATAGAATGATCTTAAAACTTCGTGATTCGTGCCGACTACAACTTGTGCAAACCACAGCTCCTATGAACTGTCCCTCGACACTGTCTCGACCCACCATGAACTGTCCCACGAAACTGCCGCGAGCTACTACAAACTCTCCCACAACACTTCCGCGAGCCACTACGAACTGTCCCATGACAGCAGCTGCAGGACAGTATAGTTTATGCTCTAACTGCTTCTCCACTGTTTTACAGGTCAAACATTTCCACTTGAAAATAAATCTTTAAGAAAATACTTTCTAAATTAAATTAGTTACAGCAGAAGTATTTAACTGTGTTTAACGGTGTGAGAAGTTGAAATGAACATAAGTCCTGACCTATACTATTTACAGGGCCAGACAAGTCATAGAGCATATTCTGTGTGGTTAATGAATGGCATGGTGGCTCAGTTTCTGTTCGGTTTTAGGTTTCCTTGCGTTTCCCTGACTTTCCTTCAGTTATATCTGCTCTTCCCCAGTCTAAAAACTCGTGGTTAGTCAAACTAGCAACTTTGAACCATGTGATTTTGTGTGTGTGTGTGTGTTTGTGTGTGTGTGTATATGTATGCAAAAACAGATAATTGACAAATCAGGCAAAAACAATAAGAAATTGAAACAAAAAAAACACAAGATTAAAAGTGTTTACAGTGATCCCTCGCTACTTCGCGGTTCACTTATCGCGGATTCACGACATCGCGGGTTTTTAAATATACAGTAGTA
>JAODUD010000026.1:6724709-6740269 GCA_026784285.1 Stomatorhinus walkeri | reverse complement strand
AAACATACTTTTTTGCTGACAGTGTGGCAGCATGGGATCCAATTCCCTTTTATAAAGTGTACTGGATCTCATATTGCTTCAAAAAAGAGTCCGAAATGATGCAGTCATTAACCCCGCCTACGATGACATCATCAGGACCCAGTTGGCTGAGATGTGCCAGTAGATTATTTAAGGAAGAGCTGTGTCTAGAATATCCAGAAGAAATCCCAGGGACACACATGACAGAATTTCGCGTGAAAGGATTTATATACCCGTGTTCTTTACAATCAAAAGAGGACTAAGCACCTTAAATCTAAAGGAACCGTGCTTTACCTGTCAGGTGTAAGCTAAACTTTACTTTGATTTAATTTTCTTTTCTTTCAACTACAGAGATATTGTTTATTTGATAGTGAATTCAGAATTTTTCATAATGTTTAAATCTAATTTTGTTGGTTTTTGTGTATTCAAACTTTACCTTTTATATAATGCGGAAATGCACTGTTTATTTCCATTTTCCATGCATTTTTGATATCTAAGGTACAGGCTGCATAGTTGGGACTTATTGACAATTTTTTATTTATAATTTTTTCTTCAATTTTCAATCAGCCAGTCTACAACTGTATTAATAGATGTAAATATAACAATGTTTCAATTTCCTTGACTGAACAAAAATAATTTAAGTTTTTATTACTATTTCTTGTTATTCTGTTATATTTCAAAATTTAAAATAAACTGTATATGTGATAGATAGATAGATAGATAGATAGATAGATAGATAGATAGATAGATAGATAGATAGATAGATAGATAGAAAATATACTTTTTATCGAGTAATGGTTTATGTAACTGTATGGGCTTAGATTTTGGTATTACATTTTCAAGATATCAAGTGACTCACTGTCTCTCTTTGTATTTCTTTTATCTGCAGGTTTGCTTACCATGTCAGTTATGCTTGCTGTCGTACATCTTCTAGGTATGCAATAATATAGTATCTTATAAATTAACACAGGAGACAAACAGACCAAAAGCTATTAGCTCAACTAATGAAAGACATTTAATTTGGATTTATTTTTTAATATTTATTCATCAGTTAAGGATCAATGTCATTTTTATTTTCAAATAGGTCTTTTGTCTCTGACACACAAAACATTTGGATCAGAGCCCAGTGGTTAGTATTCTGAATTTTTATTTTTTTATGATTACTAACATGTGGTGTTTTTATCTCCCATTAATATGCATCAAATAATTAGTGACATCTATTATTTAATAAATAAAAGTAAAATGCATCATAAATAAGAAAAAAAAGTAGAAAATGGTACGGACAAAATTTCAACAGAGATAAGCATTAGGTATGGGAGTGCCTTTTATTATGATAAAAATATTTATAAAATTTTAATTACAAAACATATACTTTGTATTCTTTAATGTATACAATAACTTAGTGGATGAAGTATTTTTATTTTTAGATGTCTGAATTTAAATCTAGCAAAAATATTGCCTACTGGTATAGCCATAAGAATTAAATGATGTTGATGGTTTTAATTTAAGTAAGTAATTGTCTTCAATAGTATGTCATAAAATATCTTGCAGTACCAACGCCCATTACCTGTATGTCCCGTGGCACTGACTTGGCAGAAGACCGCCCTCTAGTGGCTTGCCCCTCCAATTGTGCAGTCTGGCAGCTCTCCGTGTTTGGTTCAGGGGTTTACGCTTCGGTCTCCAGTGTCTGTGGAGCAGCTATACACAGGTAAGAGCAGTAATTGTCAAAAGAGCAAAAAATATACTGTACACAAATCTGGAAACCATCAGAAAAATTTGTATAAAAAGTACTACAAATATTCTACAAATACTAAAATAAAATTCCACAAATATTAAAAAGCTGCCATCCGTCCATCTATTGAGTTTCTGGGAGAGCGAAGTGTATGCCAGGCAATACAGAACACAAAGTGTGTCTTTGGACTGCAGGAGGAAACCTGCTCATAAGGAGAACAGGAAAACTGTACAGACAAAGAGCAGAGGCAGGACTCGAGGGGTGGAAGCACAAGTTGATAGAGCAGTCCTTTGCAAGCCAGCATGCAACCAGATTCAAAACCCAATGAAACATTAATTTAAACATTAAAACTGAATTCACATCCACATTTGTGGTTACAAATGTTCTCTGCCAAATGGCATAGAAATCATTATAAACCGAGCAACCATAGATTGACATTGTAGATGCAAGTCTTTGTTTTAAATGTATAAATTAAAAAAAAAAAATTCCAACATAAATTTAGAAAATATTACTTAAATACAATTCCTTCAAACATATTTCTATGAATTAGTATAAATTGGATAATCAGACATTTGACTGATATATTAGATTATTATTAATATTATTGTAGTTGCACAGTATTTAGCAGAATATGGGAATATTTTATTAAAATATTGAAACAGTCTTCTGGAGAAGAGAACGAGGCAGCTAAAAAGGATTTCCGAAAGAGGAAAATAGAAAAACGTAAGGGAGGCAAAGAAACAACAAAAATGTTCTCAAGTTACTGACTATACTACACACAACAAAGTTTTCCATATTTATTTGCATTTTAAAGATAAATGGAGTCTGAAAGGTAAATATGTGTTTGCATTCCAATATGAAAGAGTATTATCATCTTTCTGAAATCAGAGCTTTTGGATCTTTTAAATCCCTGTGTTTCAAACAGGACTTTGACATCAGTAGACGAAAGCCTTTTGCTGATCCCAAAATTTAGGTTAAAACTTGGGGGATATTGTGCATTCATGGTTGAAGGCCCAACATTGTGGAACAATTATCCCCTGCACATTTACCAGGCGCTTACATTGTCCACGTTTAAAAACTTGCTTAGTTAAAAAGTCATTTATATTCTTTGGCTTTTAATTCAATATAGGAGCTGTCTAGTGTTATGATGTTGAGTGTGTGTTTGTCCTCTTTGCTTTTATGATTTGTGGATATTTGGTTGTCTGAAAGATCCTGTAGAAATGATCTGAACTTGAACCTGAAATGCTTAAAAATCTGGGGGGAAAAGTAGTTTGCCTTCAAAGCAGAGCTCTCCAGTGCTCTCCAGTGCTCTCCTGCAGTGACGCACCTGGCACTTCATTCCCATCACTCTCGTTACAGTCAGTTGCATAAAGTTAGCAGGGGGTTTGGATTTCGGTGCTGCTGACGATCACCAATAAAGCAGGGCTCTGCTGCAGGCCATCCTGGCATTAAACTGCCGATCAGACGTGACATTTTCCATTCTGCTATTCCGCAGAACCACAAAAAGATATTTACTTGGATAAATGATCATTTTTATCAATTTTGAATGCTATAGGGATTTTAGAAATTACATTACCAGTGTTGCGCCTTGTTACATAATGCTGATATTATCAGTACATTTGATGCATGGTTTATCTATACATACATACATACATACTGTAATGCCTTCCTATAATAATGGCTAAAAACTTTTTAAATGATAAAAATTGGAGCCATGCTGCATATAAACCTTTAATGATATTTTATCATCTTACTATTAATAATTAAATTATTTATCTGTTTCCTGGATTTAATTTGTATTGTTGTTTTGTATTTTCCTCTGTGGAATTCAGTGGTGTGATTACCACTGCAGGAGGTTCTTTGAAAATCCAAAAACTACCAGGAAGAGAAAACTATCTGGGTTCACTCTCGAATGGAGTCAAGTCTCAGCCGCTGGCCAGATGGACTGCATCATTCTCTGTGCACAGTAGGTGGAATCATTATACTTTTTTGTTTGAAATAAATAGCACAGTCCCATATTTACTGGATTATAAAATGTTTTTAAATATAAAGAAAGAAAGAAAGAAAGAAAGAAAGGAAGGAAGGAAGGATGAATATGCACAAAATTTGTTCCACATCCGAAACTCTCCCTTTGCATAACCTCATATGATTTATGCTTTGTTAATTTCCATTAGATGTCTTTAGAAGTCAGTACACAGTGTGTGTGTGTGTGTGTGTGTGTGTATGTATAACATTATAAGATTATTTACATTTTGATCCATGATTGCCTTGTTACTCTGTGTGTGTCTGTTCTGAATTTCAGAGTCAGAACCCCTGGAGGTCTCTGGCCAGACGAGCACTGCTGCCTTGCCCAAATCTGAGCCAGGTATACTGAGCTATTTGTGCTTATCAATCAATCCCCTTTCAGAGCTGTGGAAGTTCAGTACTAACTGGAGTGGATTTTAACATAACCTCATAACTGGATTGTCCATTTCCATCATCAGATTCCCCTTTCCCATACTAATGCAAATAAAAGAAGCATTACAGTTCTGTTTGGTCGGGCCAGGTGGGCTCCCCAAAAAATCACCAGAAATGAAAAGTTGGGAAGCTCCCTTTATATACTGAGTTCATTGCCACTTATTTACAATATTATAATCAATGTTGACATTTTTATTACTGCCATCATATTTATCTTGCTTAGTTTAAAACAGTTAAACTTAAAGACTATAGTCTGATTTACATAACCTTTATTATAAATGCAGGCAGTATTATGACAGTATTATGTTCTCAAAATACATACATATTTATTCTGTATATGCAGAGAAAACAATAGAACCCACTATTATATTTTCTCACAGCAAAGAAACCTTTGAAGAAGACTGTGAAAAAGCCACCCTCCAATGGAAACAGAGGTATTCTTTCATATATTAAAAAATATTATTTAAAAAACTGAATACAGGTTCTCTTTTAATATATTGTAGGTTCAATTGAGTCCAGTTATTTCATGCAACTTTTCTGTCTTAGCAATGTGAAAAACATTAATAATGTTATTTTAAGTAAAGTACTATGCCATGATGTTTGAATATTTGTGTTTAAACCCGGATATTAACAGGAAAAACATTCCTGTTTTTAGATAGCAGTCACCCCTGAGAGTGCATAGATTCATAAAGAGGAGAGAGCAGCAACATTAATAAACTGCTCTTCTTCGTTAGACTGCCAGGTGGACATTGCCATGCTGCTGGACGGCAGCCACAATATCGGGCAGCGTCGCTTCATCTTGCAGAAGAATTTTGTCAGCAAGTTGGCGCTGATGCTGCGGGTTGGGCCAGATGGACCACACGTCGGGATGGTGCAGGCCAGGTTCTAGCTGCTCCAAGTTAACAAAGAGAACTGGCACACTGTGTCTTCCCAGTAATACTGATGAGGTCTAGATTTATCGCCATTATTACAGAATAGATTCTCTCACCTGCTTGGAAACCGAATACGTTAAATTATTAAAAAGGATGGTAAATAAATTAAATGGGCCAGAACACAAGTATTTATTATATAAATGTGATTATATATATGTACCTGAAGAAGTGGATATATAGAAATATAAATATATTCTTACAGACAAAACACTTATGGAATGTACATTATGACAGAATTGAAATGGTGTGTAGGTCGATATGCCCACAGATGTGTTTTTTCTTATTGGGAAATTGAGCGAGAGGCTAATACATACAAACTAACCAGGTCGTCCTCATGGAAACTTTTCCTTCCATTAATTTTATCACTTCTGTATCTCTAATAATGATAGAGGAACGTCTTTAATCATGGCCTCAGATGGGAATAGCTTATTTCCTAAAGTGTACCTCAGGCCTTTCTCCCACTAACAAGCAAACAAACAAACACACAGGTTTGTAATTATATCTCTCTGTCCATTTTTATATCTCTCTGTCCATAGACTCTCTGTCCATTTTTATGGGGAAAAGTCTAATCCCAACAGCCCTAACCAAACAAAATACACGACTTTTTGCATTTTTAGATTTTTGATTGCATGCACAAATTTTTGTGAAAAATAGTCCCCACAACATCAAGATCCCCACAATGTAATATAAGCATAATACACACACAAATACACACACACACATGCACACCCACAAACTGGAAAAATGAAACCTGTACTCATATCTTCGTGGGGACTGTCCATTCATTTCTATGGGCAAAACCCTATTCCCAACAAGGACAATGTTAATAACTACCCAGCCCTAACCTTAACCATAAGTAACCAAACAAAATACAAAAGTTTTGGCTATTTTAGTTTTGAATTGCAGGCAAAGATTTTTTATTAAATTGACATTTATATTGTGTGGACTGGAAAAAAAGTTTGCACAAGCTAAAAGGTAACAGGTTTTTCAGTCTGTTGTGGATATTTGGTCTCCACGGTGTGGCAAATACAAGCCCACACCAGAATGTATCTAACAAATTGTGATTACTTGGTGAACATTATGTATTTGACTAATGCCTTGTATTTTTCTTATATGTATTAATTTCCAGTGGAATACCAGTGACTGAATTCTACTTGAACAACTTCACTCAACCAAAGGATTTGATTTTTGCAATCAAAGAGATGCCATTCAGAGGTGGAAATACCAACACAGGTCTGTCTTTCTGCACCATTAGCAGAAGGTTTCCCATTCACAAATGTGCACTACATTTTATGTATGGATTGTTTTTTTTAATTTCACAAACTTTTATATGGCAGTTACCACTTACTCAGTACAAAAATACAATAGTTGGCAGTATATAGATGATTTTGTCTTACCTCTGTCTGGGTAAATGGTGCTTTCTGTAGGTAAGGCCATGAAACACACGGTGGATAGCTTTTTCACCTCGGAGCGTGGAGTCAGACTCGGATTCCCTCGCGTGGCCCTGATCCTCGTGGATGGATGGCCTTCTGATGACCTAGAGGCAGCTGCTACACGGGCCAGAGAAACAGGAGTCAATGTCTTTGTGGTGACAGTGGCCAAGCCTACTGCTGAAGAGATGGGGATGGTACAGGACAAAGGCTTCGCCGAGAAGGTAAGCATGTGTACAGAGAGACATTAACGGGAAGTATAATACAGTTGTAACTTTTTGAAACACTGAACTCCAGGCTCTTCTTTTCATTGTACATGTACATATGTTATCTGAGTTGAAGACACAGCAGTGATGGAGCCACAGTAAGGCACAGGCATTCAAGACACTGTCAGAAAGAACAGCCAAATCACTGTACTTCCTATTCCATCCATCAGGTGCTATATTATTATAAAAAATATTAACATACATTTGTGATTATGGATTTAAAGGGGGTTAAAGACAGCCTCCTTTTGCAGTGCTATGTATGTAAGTATATATAGTGTTGTATATTTTATATTTAGTATTAATTAGTTGATGGTTGATTTTGATGATCTTAACTAATGTCAGTGCATACATATTTAGCTGCTGTCAGTTCTGAAACAGTATTTCTTTGGTCTGAAATTTGTGCAACAGAGGTATTTTCATTGTAATCAAATGCTTTAGTTCATAATGAATATATGCTTGTGTATTTGTACTACATAAAATTTCTGCTTGTATGTCTTGGGCTCTAGGCAGTATGCAAAGACAATGGCTTCTTTACCTTCACCATGCCGAGCTGGTTCAGCACCAACAAGTTCATCAAGCCTCTGGCGCAGAAACTTTGTATGACTGACCAGATGTTGTGCAGCAAAACTTGTTTCAATTCAGTCAACATCGGTTTTCTCATTGATGGCTCAAGCAGCGTAGGTGATGGAAATTTCAGGCTGGTGCTGGACTTCCTGTCTGACATAGCTGATTCCTTTGAGATCTCTGACATTGGTTCTCGAGTTGCCGCCGTGCAGTTTACCTATGACCAAAAGATGGAGTTTGATTTCAACAAACACCTATCAAAGAATGATGCCCTGGCAGGCATAAGAGGCGTCCGATACATGAGTGGAGGGACAGCCACAGGGGATGCTATAAATTATGCTGTTTCCAGTCTCTTCTCCCCTCGAAAGAATGGCAAACACTTCCTGGTCATTATCACAGATGGGCAGTCCTATGATGATGTCAGAGCCCCAGCAGTTGCTGCCCAGAAGGCAGGTGAGTACTCTGGCAATGGATTGACCTCATTGCAAGTAGGATGGAATCTTTTGTTAAGACCTTGTTTTCACTCTCTGTGGGGTTTTATGTCTCAGGCATTAAGCAATATGCACAAGGTATCCTTTTTAAGTGTGAGACAGCACAGATAAATATCTTTCGATTTTACGTCATAAGGTGCACTGTTCCTCTTCATTAAACCTAAGGTATTCCTTTCATATTCCACTTACTCTACCACCATCAGGTGTACTCCTTGGAACATCAATAGAACACCCCTATGACAAGAATAATTGTCCCAGCAAATTGTCCCTTTAGCAAATAATAAATTATTACATAGCACTTCTTTCTATTTGCAGGCATCACAGTGTATGCAGTAGGCGTAGCCTGGGCTCCAGTTGAGGACCTCCAAGCCATGGCATCAGAGCCCAAAGACCGCCATGCCATCTTTACAAAGGAGTTCTCAGGCCTGAAACAGTTTTCTCAAACCATCGTCAAAGGAATCTGCAGAGACTTCACTGAGGGAAAGTGAATTTTAAACTGCTTTAAACACCCTGCCTCTGAAAATTAGCCCGTAAAACATTAGAAGCTTTTAAAATACTTTTTTTTCCACAAACAAGTTATCAATACTTTACCTTACCACTTTTATTTACTTTATAAAAGTTTAGGTTTCATTTTAAGTTTTTAAGGAAAAGATAAACCAAATGGATACGCCCAACAGCCTCACGCTACTAAGGAAAAGATATAAAATCAGACTGCTAAATGCTTTCCGTGTTAGAGTTACACGGACAGAGTAAATCTACAGTTTCTGTCTGTTAAGATACATCCTGTAAACAAAACTTAGTAACTGAGAATATTTTCTCAAATTAGACACAACCTGTAGCCATTATACTCTTTCCAATTATTAAACTCCAAATTTTGTCATTTTTGTTATTTTACTTATCAGCGTTGCTTATTCTTCTTGCTCTTAAGGCCAGTTTGAAAGGTTGTGTAGACCACCTTATTTTCAATCACTATATGTTAGGTGTGCTACTTGATTACATACAAGGTAAAGGTCAAAAATTCTATGTATTTCCTATGACATTCAAAGCATTTGCTAAAGAAAGCTGATTCTGATAGTTAAAATGTCCTGTGCCTAAACTACCCTGAAAGAGAACCATAACTCATGTACAAAACATTATTTATCATGTCTCATCTTATTCTTGGCTGTTGCTGTTGATTGGGTATACAGTATATTATATAAACAGGAAGCTGTTATAGACTATGGCTAGCTTAAAAGGTCCTTCTGGAGCAAATTCCAATGATTAATCCCTTTTTCCTCTCAATTGCATTGAAGCCTATGCACATCATGTTTAGACAGAGATAACTGTCTATGCTAGCCTTCTGTATACTAAAGATAGTATATATTTCAAAGGATGTTATTGTGTGCATGTAGACAATTATTTTGCATGCATACTATTTGTTCACTAATCAAAATATAATGGGGAAATTTGGAACAAGTCTGTATTTCTTTACTTTGTAACTTATTACACTTCTTCCAATAAAGGATATATTGTATTTTTACAACTTGACTAGTTATTGTCTTCGCTTTAAAATGAAACTTCTAAATAATTTGTTTATATAAATATTTCCCCATATTATTACACCATGAAAATGATACAAGTATAATACGTTTTGAAACAATGTGTCTGTGTACTAAAAAGGGAGAAACTATCAAAATTACTGCTTTGAAAAGTATCCCTTTCTTTGGAATTATTTTATAATACATCTAAGGAAACTGAAGTTAAAATTATCAAGCTTTTCTCATTATAATTCCAAGGATTTATGCTTCTGTACTCCCAATGTGCTACAAAATATGGTGTCTCTTTCCATTCAGGAACCAACACATGCTCAGATGAAATGGTGGTACAGGGTTAAAACTGATATCTCATTTACTTGGCAAAACACTACACTTTTGAAAATGTATTTGACAGTTATCACATTATAAAAAGTTTACAAATGTGCTAATGATTTAGAATTCCTTGTAAGCAGAATACTTTGATCATACTATTACGTTTAACCTGTAAAGGAGGAACATGTCCTGTTCATTAATGTCTGTGTTCTATGCACTTGAGACCCCCTTTTTGTTTTGTTTATAACCAGTTTGTTGAATATATGTAAGAAAAATCCTTAAATAAGCCATGGGGAAAAAATGCTAATGAAAGTAATTTCTTTCAATGCATGATTTTGGAAATATTTACCCAGGCACATCTCCCTAAAAACATTTCGTAGTAGTTGCATAAGTGTCCTATGTGAATTATGTAGAACCTTCCAAATTCAGTAAATTTGCTGCATTATTTTGACAATTGACCACTCAAAAATTAAATGCTGACGTATGACTTACCTAATCTGGTCCTTTTTCTGAGTCCCCGGCACCTTCAGTTAACCAGTGTCTAATAAAAGAAGTACATTGAATAACAGCATTTTTTTGGGGGGGGGGGACTATATTTTTATAAGTTCAGACATTAGCCTGTTCAGAAAACATCTGTGTCAAGTTTAACCACTTTGTATTTTGCAACAGTGAGCAGACAATTTGTAATTTGGCCACAAATTATAACCACTCTATCACAGACAAAAACAAAACAGATTAATATCCCCAGTGCATTCTGTTAACGGAAATGCCATTTTCAGAGAGATATTGTGTTCTTTTCTCAACAATAATTCTTTTTGTTACTCAAATCTTGGTGAATTATGAATTCAGTGCTAATATTTCTTTTATCAAAGAAGTGAAATGAGTTTCCACATAAAAATGAAAATAAGATCTATATGAACATCAATTAAACTGATTTTTCTATCCCCGTTGTTGTCGTCTGCTATGTGATGGGTCGGTGCCCCATACTGGGTCATTTATTAACTGGATGTTCATAATGACAGACTGGACATGTTAAACTTGACCACAGCTGTTGACACATTAAGAAAATAAGTATTAGTGTTTACTGAGCATACATGAGTTGTTCTAAAACCATTGAGGGAAAGGCAGCTGTTTTATGTCAAAGGTCAAAGGGGAAGTTACCCCATGACATGATGGACAGTAAATCCAAGTACACACTAAAAATGTTTAATATTGTGATGAAAAATGCAACCAACTTATGAATCACGATACTGCGGACACCAAAGGCACTCAGTACTGAGAATGACAACTCTCATTATTTCCGAATCAATAATCAGTCAGAGTGGCTGGCAGAATGAATGTTAGCTCTCCAGACTGTGTATTCTGATCTGACATCAGGACAACTAGTTTGTGAGAGTAAACCATGTACATGCATGCAAATACATGATAGCAAACTCAATAGTAATGAAAATTTGAGGGTAGCAATTAATTTCTGGGCAAAAAAAAGGGTCAAACCCAAACTGCAAACAGCTTTGGCCCATTGTATTTTGGCCCAGTAGTGTACATTTCACAGCTAGAAAAAAGGCACCTAAGAACGACATATATTTAGATCTCAGCATTTTAGCATTATGAAACTTAGGACAGAGAATACTGTAGTATACAGGGACTGTTACAGCCTATCAAGTCAAACACATGTTAATATTAATCCAAAAAATATATCAATTTTATATGCTGCTACTTGCATAATAAAGATTTTCAAGCAGAAATTCTATAACTAGGTAGATGGAGAATAACAGCGTGTGATAGTATTTGGGAAATAATACAGAATGTTAAAGTTTCTGTAATACTTTTCACATCACAATGACATTAAGATGATGTCAGTGTAAGGTCCACATTTATTTGAAAACAAGAAAAAAAAACAATTGAAACAAAATATACAAGTTTTAGTCAAACACGTACTGGTACACCATTAAGTATTTATTATAGACATTTTATATACATTACTTTGACAGTTGTACTTTGCTATGTGGTACAATCTTAAAAATTCTTCATTTCATATTTCATAAAACAATCTTACAAAACTCATTAAAACTTGCAAACAGATCAGAAACTGTTGGTGGAAGACTAGAAAAAATACTTTTATTTTATTAATCATGCATTACATAAACAACAAAAACCTTTAGTTACACTAGTAATTGAAGCATGTTTGAAAATATCAGAAACAAAAGGAAACCAAAACCAATGGGCATATTCTGAACTGTGATTAATCAACGCTTGTTCTTAAAACCACTTAATTTAAAAACTAATGGATGAAAAAGAGGAAAAACTCTCTTCCTCCCCATGCTATGAAGGCATTGATTTATTATCTGCATCAAAATCAGACCCAATTATTAGACTTCAAATATAACCGTGTAATTAGTGTGTAAAAACATTTATATTAACATAGCTTTCCTTGTTTTCAATCTGTTTCAATTATTGTCTGAAGAAGCCAAACCGTAAAGGTATCTTCAGGCTCATTTATGCAGCAAATAAAAAAGTAAGACTAACATATACTGAAATAAATAACAAGCCAATAGCATTAAGATGTCTAACCCGTGATAAATTAACTTGTAAATACAATAAGATGTACAAAAATATCACATAGTGATAGGATGCTGCATTTTATTTTCATAAGAGCTCACAGGAAGCCATGAACCCTGTTTATTTGTGTTCCTCCTAAGATCTTCGATGATGTGATTAAGCAGTTTTAATGTAATGTTAGAGAGCATCCATAAATCAGGACTCACCAGCTGCTTCAGTGACAGGTACAGTATAGGGATATGAAAATGGGGTAGTGAACTGTGAATGCCATAGGGTTCTCTTGGGATTAATACTCCTTTTTTGATTTTTTTTTTATTTTGAACTTTTTTCTTACAATTTTTAGCACTGTCAGCACAGGCTCTATTTATATAAAAAGGTTTATAAAAATTATATATTTTTACAGAAAAATGTAATGAACTAATGCTAATGTATGCGTGTTATTACTCATTTAAACACTTTATTCGACATCTTTTGCGCTACATGAATGTTGACAGGGTTGTGAGTCTGAACTAAGTGTAGCCCAACAAACTGAGTGGGGGAACAGAGCCCCCAGTTCCCAGCATGTCAGACAAGTCACTAAAATACATTTACAGAAACAGATTTTTGCTCAAGTCCAGTTAAAGGCTACAAGTACTGGTTTCTCCTGCTTTAACTTACAGTAAATAGAGTCAGATTAATTAGTTTAAAAACTTAGGCATAACTGACATAGTTACTACCCCTGCTGAGAACATCCTCTTCCTGATACCTCGAGTGTGCAAACCAGGGAGAAGGAAGAGTAAAGTTCCCATGTAGTGCCAAAACAGTACTGTTGTTGCACAAGGCAGTAAAGCATCATGTCCCTTCTGTGCTCAAAGCCATGTAGGCATCAGGGAGCGTCAAACAAAAACTTTGGCCAACGCATCAGCCCCAGCACTGGCTATGAATGCCTTCGATGGGTGGAAGGCAACATCATAGATGGACTCATCAGACTTCTTTCGATGGGCAGTAATTTCTTGCACACAGGTCTTGCTGTCCAAGTTCCAGAGACGAACTGAGCAGTCGTGACCTAGGCAAGAGGATACAAATAAAAAAACAAATTAGGAATGAAAGTTACTAGAATCATGGAAAAACCAGAGTGAAATTCCCAATGGCTATTATGGTTTAAAATTTTAATTATCCATGTCCTACACTTATTTAGTTTTCGGAAATTTCTAAAAAGATAGATCCTGTTTTGTGTTTAATCAACTGGTACAATGAATCGCAGGACAGCTTTCCCATTTTACATGTGTTTTTTGAGGCATTCAAATCGAACACCATCACTGCCCCTCAGTCTTTTTTGCTACTCAGTGGGTGTGAGTACAGTGACTTCCGCCTGCTATGACGTCATGCACATACCCTTCACAGTACGAGGAGCGTAAGATAAGATGTGACGATCTGGGAGTAATTTACACAAAGTGTAACTGAGCTGACGCCAACAGGAGACAAATTGCATAAAAATTTTTAGCATTCGCCACTTGTGTATACAGGTGGTACTCGGGTTACGTCAGTCCCGAGTTACGATGTTTCATGGTTACGACGTGGTTACTCCGTTAGACTGAATGGTCTGCACAGTTTTTTTTAGCAATGGTATGCAGCAATTGATGGTCACATTAAGGTGTCTGGGCAGTAGTAAACGGGAGCACCGTAATGCATGGTGAATTAAATAAACGTTCACACTTTATGGTTTCGCGTGCAACCGCACGTAGCGGAAACTTTATTTTGACCGCTACTGTACATGTACGTATGTTCCAACTTACACCGAAAATCGGTTTACGACGTGACGTAGGAGCGGATCAATGTCATAAGTCGAGGACCCCCTGTACTTGCTTTGAAGATATTCATATTGAACTGAAAATGCCTCAAAAAATGCTTAAAACAAGGCATACATACGAGGTGTAACAGTACATTATGTATGTTTATAGGAGCCTAATTCAATATTTTTTGTCATATATTTTTTCCATCTGTATTTACTAGCTTAAAAAAATTATATATAAAGTCTCCCTCCACTCTGCATAGCACTCACAGTACCAATATACATGCAGGCCATGACATCCAGCAACTTTGGGGGTTTCTGCAAAGTCTCAGGATGTCCCAGAGAGCAACCCCATCAACTGAGTCAAACACTTTACGAAAATCAACAAAGGGCTGGTAGGCAAGCAAGTGATCACAGATCCTGTTAAGGATGACCCTAGCAAGGACCTTATCTGGCACTGAGAGCAGTGATATCCCCGTGTAGTTGTTGCAATCCAGGTGATTACCCATCACTTTCCAGAGAGGGGTTTACAAATCCCGAATTCTAGTCAGCTTGGATGACGCCTCTCTCCCAAATGGAAGAAGAGATTCCCAGCAATCCCAGAAGGACAGCCTTACAGCAGCCTGATTGCCGATTCACCACCCATGCAATCTCTGAGACTGGGTGGTTCACAGCTGATTAGAGGATCAGCCTCCTGTACTGTGGACCCAGAGATATCCAACATCCTAGCCAGAGGATCAGCTTTAAACAACTGCTCAAAGTAGCTGGCTCAGTGGGTCACAACTGCAGTGTCATCCACAAGGACCATTCCATTACCTGCCCTGATTGCAAATCTCTAACAGACAGATTCAGATGTGTGTAATGCTTCGATTCCTTTGTAAGCAGGATGTATGTCACTAGACCACAGACGGTGTGTCACTTGTTCACAGATTCGTCTAACAAATGCCTTCTTATCTGCCCTCAGAGCCCTCACAGGCCACGTCCTCAGTTCCGCATACAGACTGGAGTTGCCACCTAGTCATGTGCTGCAACTACTCTCAATAATATGCAGGGTGCCCTGAAACATCTCCTTTTGAATACACTGGCAACATCAACACTACCCTTGGCAGCTTTCAGGGTCTTATCAAAAAAGGTGTCCCACACCACATTAGTGCCGGAAGTCAAACTAAAGTCTGCAAGTTACTCACACAAACTGCACGCAAACTCATGACAAACAACTTGATTTTAGAGTTTGGTCAAGTCCAGCCTCATTCTCCTAATAGGTGCTAACCTGGATCTAAGCTGAATCTTCAGAGTAGTAACAACAATTCTGTGATCAGAATTCAGAAACTGGGCACTTATGTAGACCCTGCAATTCTGCAGAAGCCTCCAGCATCTGCCCATGAGGATGTGATCAATCTCCTTTGCCGCATCACCAGTACAGTGGTACCTCGAGATACGAGTGCCTTAACATACGAGTTATTTGAGATACGAGCTGTCGAGCGAGCGAAGTT
>JAODUD010000026.1:6668106-6724609 GCA_026784285.1 Stomatorhinus walkeri | reverse complement strand
AAAATTGCTTTGAGATACGAGCAAATTGACATACGTGCAAGGTTACGGAACGAATTAAACTCGTATCTCGAGGTACCACTGTATTAGCGTACCAAGTACAATGATGTGGCTCGGAGCATTGGAACCAAGATCCAGCAACATGCATGAATCTCATAAAATGCTTGTTGCAAGAAGTGACATCAGACACCATCAGGACGAACAGATCCACTACAACAACAGCTACTCCCTAAGTATGGCAGCAATCAGAGTGATTAGACCCACCTACAGAGATCTGGCCATTCCCCGGTATGAGTACCTCAGAGTGCTGCCACTGAAATGCAGAGTTTACAAAGCTCCCCCAAAGGCAGAGGAAAATGGTCATCTTCCCAGAGAGACAAGACCTTCCACGCGCCTAGCCAGATGGACTGTCTCAAACTGGAACCCAAGTGCCACCATGCAGCAGGGAACACCTCAGAACTACATCAGCTCCAATTTTCAGCCGGCCTGATCCTATTAGCTCTACTGAAGGCTTTCCCCCATCCCATTCAAAAGCTACTCCCACAGAGAAAAGAAGGGTGTCATGCCTGTAGACTGAGCTGTTGTGAAGTGTTTTACGGTGGCTAGAGTGCCAATCCTACTACCAACCCCCAAAATTTTTCCCTGTAAGTTAGAGGACCGCTGCAAAGCTGGATGCAGTTTAACATTATACTCGATTATCCGGATAACTGTGATAATTCTGGTCACTATAATTGTAATATTACATTTTCTTTCCTTTTCATCTCTGAAACAAAAAAATACATACAATTACTTGTTGAACATATCACAATTGACCTGAACTGCTGATACTCACTTCCTGACATGAGGTATATCCCATTAGGGTCCACAGCCAAGCTGGTGACAGCATCTAGGTGAGCTACCATTGCATGAATAAGTTTTCCTATACAGAAAAATGACATTACAAAAACAGTTACTAATCAAGTACACACAAAGTACAGGGAAAAAATGGCGATTATGATTTCAGCAGCAGACTTCAATTTGATCATAATTGTCAGATGACATGATATACAAATTTATTTTTTCCATTAGCCACAAATGTGTTATTCAGATTATTCAGCTGTGTGTCTACATGGAAAAAGATTGCAGATGTCGCCTCTGTTTCTGCCATATCTGTTAAAAGGAGGAACTTCTATGGGGCAAGTCAAACAGCCATGGAGATCTGTAATTGCACAGGAAAGGTACTATCAGAACCCTGGCATGCTGTTAGCACCTCCGTAATAGCCAAAAAAAAGATTATTCTAGACAACATTCAAGATTATTGCACTTTGCAGAAAACTTGCTATATTTCACCAAATCAGGAATCAAATCCTATCAAAGTGCTTCCTCTTAATGTATGAATCCCATACCAGCCTGGGAGGCAGAGAGCTGCCAGCTTGCTGTATCCTGTCACTCTGTGGGATGTAGGCTTTACAAACATGTAGCATACAAGCAATGCTATCTTTGCAGTTTCACCCATAGCTCTGCATGTTGTCAATCAACAGCTAATGTTCCTATAACAAAAGAACTCCACAAATACACAGCTGAAATGGCAGGTAATGGTCTAGGGCCCACATGTGTGTGCTGAGGTATAATATAATAAAACAGTAATGTTATACATACCTGTCTTATTGTCAAAAAACTTGATGTGTCGATCCTCATGTGCTGTGATGGTTACAGGCAGGGTAGGGTGACTCACAACCTTATTGATGTGGTTGGCTGATGGGAGGGCTGAGAAACATCGTCATATAATAGCATCCTTCACATTAATGCACAAATTGTTTTTATTATTTCAATATAAGAACGTAACAATTTTAAAATCACAAGTAGGGATTATTTAATTTTCAACTAACGGCAGTATTAGCATATGCAAAACCCAGAGTGGACAGTCATTTCAGCAATTAAAATAAAACTTATTATGCTATTAACATTCTTATCTAGAATACAACAGTAAGATTTGCATTACTATGCATCACAAGGCAACTTGAAATGTTACTCCTTTAAAGATGTGTAGAGAAATATATATCAGTAGATTTCCTACTAATATTATGAACAATAAAGTCAAACAATTTCAACGCTGCACATGAACTATGACTATTCGTGGTGTGGATTTTCCAATACATTTCATTTACATATTATTTCATTAGAATTTGACCCACAAATGTTGCATTGTTAACACAATGCTCTACTTGTTGAGGCACAGGACCTATTTTTTACATTTCTCCCATTATATCAAATATAAAACAAACAAAACTCTCAGCTCAAATAATATGATTAATGGTTATTATCAACACATGATATGGACAAGGGCCACAGACATAAGCCTTGCCACCGTCTATAACATGATACAGGCTTTGTTAATAATAACAGGGAAGTAGGCTTTATTTGTTTTCAGAAATTTGACTACTTAGTTTGGAAGAGAGGTACACTTACTGCTCTCCCCTTGGGCCTTAAACAGCACAACAGACTGGGAGGTCTCAAGATCGTAGATGACAGCGTCGCCTGTGCTAAATGAGGCCATCATGTGAGCTGGATCACAGCCATTGAAATCCACCGCAGTAGGAATGCCATGCTCTGAAAAGGATGTAGAGATTTAGAATTCAACCTTTTTCATTGTAAAGGAAAAGAATTAAAAATATATTACAAAAAACTGAACTATGTGGCTCATCATTTCAACAGTCAGAAATATTCTGCAGATTTGTAATATATCAGGGTAAAATAAATTTACCATGCAAAGTTCTGACGGCGTGATTAAGAAAGCTTTGTTTCAAATTAATTCAAATTATAGTACAGTATTCCAATAACTTGAATATATTTAATACATAGTCCATAGGGGATTCTGTATTTTTCCCTGAGCCACAGATCTACATCTACATTACTAAAGGCTGCTTAACATCCATGGAAATGATCAAATTGAAAAACCTGTTATATACCAGGCTAACAATTACCTTCACTGTGCAATGAACTGGAATATAGTATTTTTTTTAGATTTGCTTAGCTTATTACAATCTAAATATTAACATGAGTATCAAATAAAATTCATAACAAGTGGCCCTTTCCAACCAAGGATAACAAAACTTTGTGTAAACAAAGTCTCTGAGGTATGAGAGTTATCTCTCTCAATAGAAATTATAATGCAAAGAGCATTCATTAATGTGCAACTATGGCATGAAAAGATATTTAGTCAGTGAATGTTTATTTTCTATGACAGCAATACATTAGACTGAAAACTGGGCCATGCTACACAATCCCTATCCACTTATTCTGGGTGCAAGAGTGTGACAGCGGCATCATAATGCACTCTGAGGTGATACCATTTTTTCACAGTGCATTCGTGGAGGAATCTTTTGATTAGTGCGTAATTTTAATACTTTCTGCAAATTCAGCATAAATCATACAGGACATTAACATGCTTGAATTACCACAATAGTGAAGATGAATAAAAATGGAAAGATAAATTTCACTGTATATATTGTAACTATAACAGCAATAATTCACAAATAAAATTTGTACTATATACAGCGCAACTACAGAATCCCAGTATAATGTGACATGACATCACACCTCTGGCCTCAACATACCCATCAGAAAAGCTATGCCCTGCTCTGAGGTATATCTCCAACTGTCTACTCAGCAATATAGCAAGTCTGTTATTTTTACTGTTCGGGGGCTGTCTTTAAGTCTTTAAGTTCTTTCTTTCTTCTCCAGAATTTGCAATTTGTTACAGTTTGTTGTTGTGGTCTTTCTCAATTATCATTAGCAAACTCTGCTCTATGGTGTGACTTTAGATGTTTGATCAAATTCCTTGTGCTAATTGACGCCCCTTCTTCCTCTTGACAATGTAGCAGAACAGAGCTTTCAGTTTGGTTTACTTCTGTCGTCCCTGATCTTAAATATGCCCAAATTGCCAACATCCTCCACATATACTCGCCAATGTGCCATTGTCAACATTCTGTGCATTTATGCTTCCAAAATGTTTCCAGTTGACAAATCTTTCGCCAAAATCTGATTAGGCAGCCAGAAATAAAATAAAAAAGACAAAACCCCGCAGCTTTCGAGTTTTAACATAATGTTGTAATTAAGTGGTATTGGTTCTTGGTATCAGAGAATGTATTCAAGTATATGAGTGCAGTATTGGAGTGAGGCCTCCTCATGAAACTGGCATAGACGAGACAGTAGGAACAGCCAATCCCTGGAGCAAGAGGGTTTAAGGGCCTTACTTAAGGGTCCAGTGATGGGATCACTGTGTGGACCATGGAATTTGAACTGGAACCCTTCTGTGTCCCAACCCACAGCAAATAATTTTATTTGTTTAATACTTTTTGATCAGTGCATAATTCCATATACTGTACATTATTTTATAGTTCTGATGTCTTTATTCTAAAATGTAAAGACTAGTACAAATAAACATATAGGCATCCAAATTTTTGACTGGTACTGTATATATAATGATAATATATAATGACAAAATAAAGAACAAATAGGGAGAACCACATAATGACCTCCTGCTGCATAAGCTGGATGGATCGATGGAATGAGTGTGTCAATGAGTGAATGAATAAGAAATATTTGTGAATAAGAAATACATGAAAACAGCAATGTCAGTCATTAACAAAAAAGAAGAATAAAGGAGCCTTTGGGGAAACCTCACCCCTGTCTAGATTGTAGGTACAGCTGCATGGTGACTTCTCCGCCGGACTCCAAAGCCGCACAGTGCCGTCAGCAGAACAGGACAGCAGCCGATTGTTTATGCCACTGTAGGCCAGTCCCCACACTGCATCTGTGTGCCCCCGCAGGGTCCCGGCCAGAACACTGGGGTCTGCAAAGAGATATGGGGGTGCAGAGATACAGGCTCTAAACCAACAAATATTCTCAATGGCCTCCTCTTACCTTAAATAGCCAGCAAGTGGGTGAATAGCAAAGCCTGCCTTAAAGTCAAAGGGGAACACCTATCCACATCCTAGTCTCACCTGCAGATCCCACAGCCATGGCAGCTCAACAAATTCTCCTGTGGTTAACTTACTTACCATAGGTATCATAGGGATCCACGTTTGAGCTTGGAATATTCCACCATTGTATAGTTGAATCCAGACCCCCACTGAAGCACTGCTCCCCACTAGATGTTATGGTCAAAGAGAGAACGGGGCCACTGGAAAGAAGGGATGGGCATGTAGACAGTTATGTTGCTTTATTCGAATTTATATAATACAACGATATAGTGTCTAGGTATAATAATTAAAAGTCAATTAGCATAGCATCACTGAAAACAAAAATGTAATCTTTACCGTGAACCAATTCATACAGTGGACTTACATGTGAGCTCTGAAAGTATAAATGGGCTCCACATCATAAGAGGCACTTCTACAAATAGAAAACACACTGATTATTCAAAAAGAAATTAAAAATCATCAAAAAGACGGCCTGCCAAAAAAATCATGTCTTGCATATTCTCTGGAGGACAGGATAACCTCATTCACATAAAGCGAGTACTGAAAAGTAGACAGATCAAATATCATATGAAGCAAAACAATATGTAACCAAAGAGCACATGAGGGTTACTTGCTTTTTGGCAGGAACAGTCTTCTGCAGGTTCCATAACTTAAGGGTGTGGTCTTCAGATACAGTCACTAGTACCGGCTCCACTGGGTGAAAGGCCAGGGCACGTACACCATCAAAGTGACTCCGTAGCGTGTACTTAGGGTTCCATGTTTTCCTAAATGCGTCCTTATTGGCTGACAACTAAAGCAAAGAAATCATGGAAAACTCAATAAATACTGTAAACGAGGTGTCTGACAGCAGCCATATTGTTTTTTTAGGCCACTTGGGGAAAGGCCACTTACATCATAGCTGTATTCCACCTCATCATTGGAGACCGTTAAGTCTGCCAAGTCCCCGAGGCCTAACACTATTTCCTGTACGTCTTCAGAACCCATAATGAAGGACTTTCCCCCACTCGGAAATGGCAATGGTTCAGCTGAAAAGACATAAGGTCCAGAGGAGAATGATAGTGAATAACATTCCATCCCAAAGGGGACATATCAGAGATAAAGTAAAGAAAAAAGAGCAAAATATAATTCAACACAAAACAAGTAATATCAGGCTTTGTACTGTTCTATAGCAATAGGGATGATGTACTAACTGAAATATTTTCTCAAAATAATTGGGAATGGCTTGGGTTACGTTACATATATTCTTTAAAATTATTGAATCTAAAAAGAAAAAACTCTCTACTATCAGGATTTTTGTCAGTTAATTTGCACGAAATGTAGTAAATCTGGAGTACTTTGAAACAAACCTAATCCTTTGGACGTTCTCCAATATGCTGTCCCCATTTTCTCCTAAGCCCTCAAATTTCAATAACAATACAGTTTAAAATGGACCTGCATAAATATTCTGCATGTTGTTTATTCTCACTGCCATGGGACTGTGCCAGGTCTTACCCCACTCTGTCCCATCTCCTGAACTCCTCGCCTCCCCAGCACCCTCTCCATCCTCAGCATTCACCAGAAAGTCAAACTCCTTCAGCGCCTCCTCTGTGTCAGCATCGTCAGGCAGGTCTGAGGCTAAACCCTCATTTCCAATCTGTGCACAGAAAAGGTTTAAATGATACCAAAGCCCTTGGAAAAATAACACAGTACACCACACTCCGAGTTATAGCACTTTTTGAGACATATGTTTAACAACAGTTACAAACCCAGACACAAACTCAGTTAATGGTACTTGGTTAAAATTGCTGCCACTTAGAAAGGTTATGATATGCAGTACAGGCTTAGAAAGATATGCAGCACAAAAATAATACTGAAGAAAAAACATAATGAGAGCAGCCACAAGCTTTTTCTATATACAAAAAAAAAGCAAAAAATGAAAAATGGGAAGGAGGGACTTGCTTCAATAATCAAGATCTTGCAATTTCTAGCATAATATGAAAAATTGATAGCAGAACCTAAGACTGTACTGAAACTATTAAGCTGAAACTAAATAACATCTTGACAAATTCATTCAATGATCCAAGGTATTAAGAGCTTTTACTTTCAGTTGCTCTGCAACTTTGAGTTAATGATAAATTTTCACATTGGGGTCCAGAAGATGGGTAATCACTACTGCAGTACTACATATCAATTGGAAAGGAGTTATGTATCATACATACCTCCCTGAAGTAATCACAAGCACTCTGTAAAGAATCCATTCTAAGGATGACCTTCTTTCAGGCTTTAAGCGTTAAAAGGATTCAATATGCTGACCTACATATGGATTTATTCATGAAATGCCTAACACCACCTTAGCTGTACATACATTCAAAAAATATAAATAAAAATATTTATGTATAATTATTCTATACAATCATTGTGTTCCTGACACTGAGTTCCTAATGATACCCATTTTGTGCCCCCAAGACTGATGAATGCATTTTGATAAAATGACAACATGAAAAAAAGTTTCACCTTTATTTTATGCTTGTTTATTCTGTGCTTTACTGTTCGGTCTGAGATGTCATCCACCATATCTCCTTCCTCATCCTCATCCTCATCACTGTCATCAGCATTTTCTAAGAAGTTAAATGTTTCCAAAACATCACCCGGATTCCTGGAAAAGAAGGATACTTATTTTTTTTAAAGAAAGATACACAAGCCAACTGGGTACATATCTCATTATTTGTCAAGAAAGGAGAACTGAAGAGCCAAGTCAATTACCTTTCTTTTCCAAAACAAAGTAACCATAGTTTCATTCCTAATAAATCATCATAGGAACTCAAAGAATCCACCGCTGAACTGACTGGGATATAAAACTAAGATAAAAATAAATGGTGCTCTTACCTTTTCATGACTTGGCCCTTTTGCTTGGCAGGAGAGTCCCCACCGTTGAGAATCTGTTCCAGATTTTTTGTCTCAACTGAGCCGTTTTGTTCAGATCCAGAGAGACCCAATAACGACCGGACTCGCTGAGACCGTACATCTAATATGGTGTCCGTATAGCCAACTTCTTGAAGATACCTACCACAATGCAGAACATCATAGCACAGTTTAGAAAATAGGGTTTGATGAAATGGCAAAATATTTTATCATGGTTTTTTTCCATATCGGTTTACACAGATAATTATCACGATAGAATTCAGTGTTTGTTCCAGTCAGAAAGTCAGTGTTTGTGAACTTGAAGGCTCTGTTTCTGCTTAAATTCACTTAGGATTCCATTTAAACTGATTTAGAACACATACAAGATGGCAAATTAGATTAACTGAAAACTGACATCTAATTTTAATCAATAGTTCATTATTTTTTTGTCATAAGGCATAACACTAAAAAATCAGACAGTACAGTTTGTTCCTGGGTTTTCTCTCTGAATTTCTTTCTGTTAGCTCTAGGGAAAAGGTCTGACATTTCTGGAAGAGTTGCTACCCACCCCATAATAAAAAATAAAATGTCCCATTCTGAACAAATACCGAACCCTAATTGCTGGTGTTTGTGAGTGTAAGCACTCTGTGCATCCTGTATACTCTACTGGATGGCAATGTTTCAAAGTGGTGAATTAAGTTCACAGTACGGACACCCCTCTACTTACAAACATTCACCAGACGAACTTTCAGACATATGAACGAAGAGGACGGTATGTCCAAATTGTGTTCATTGGGCTCCTGTTTCATGTCCGCAACATCATTTCTTTTTTCCTATGCGCCAATTCCGTGTAGTATGACTTCTGACCTCTACTCCCACTGTGCAGCAGTGTAGCATGCATACTCCCAGCATCCTAGTTTTTTGTACTTGCATATACCCTTAAAATGTTGTTGAATAATGACTTACAAACATTTCAAGTTACGAATGGCCGTTCAGAATGTATCTCATTCATAAGTAGATGAGCGTCTGTATTTTCAAGTTTTATTTGGCACAAGTTTTCAGCAGAGCTTACAGTACTCAGCATCAATCTGTTCCACATTGGAATTTAAATAGACAAAGTACTGCCACACCACCAAAGTCGTTTTACTTTGTTTACTCACAGTATCTCCTTTTTTAAATGATGTTATGGCTGCTTTCTTCACTGACACATTAGATTTCCTGTGAGGGAGTGCTAATCTCTTCCATGACTAATGTATATTACTAAAACAGTAGCATGTGGTGTGCTCGGTCAACTCAATTTGCCTTGTGGTACGATTGATGGACTACTAAAAGACTACCATACCACTGATGAGCTTCCATGATGTGTTAGGTCAATATATGCCATTAAGCAATGTTACTTATCGACAATATACCTCCTATTCTCCTATTTTAGAAGTGTGTATATTGCTTATATCACCCAGCGCTATTAGAAAGATTAAATAAATTTACAGCATTTTCATGAGGAGGGCTCTGGGTAGATTTCTGGTATAAATAAAAAAGATAATATTTTTTTGTCTTTGTACAAGGAAAGCTGAATAACTGTTTAAGTCTATAAATAAAAGTTGTGTAAGCAATCACAGCAAATTGAGTTGCTTTGTAGTATTTTGTATATTAAGAAAATACTTTTTTTTAAAAAGCTTCATTAAACCACACTTGCTTCTACCAACACATCTCTCCGATACTTCAGAGCCTTCACTGGCTCCCTATAAAAGAACATATCCACTTTAAAATACTCTTCCTGACATTCAAAGCTCTCAACACCCAAGCCCCACCATACCTTTCTTTACTGCTTCTCTACCATCCTCCCCGCAGTTTTACATCCTCCTCTTCTGGCTCTCTCCTCATCCCCCCAATCTGAACTCCATGGTTATGGTGACCGCGCATTTTTCCGTTTAGCTCCCTGACTATTGGTCTGTCTCAGATTTCAAGCACAACCTTTTTGCTTGCTCAAGCCTATGATGTTCCTTATGCATAGAGTGCTTTATTGTTTTATCCATTTACTTGATTCTATGTAAGCATCTTTGAGATTCTGAAAAGCGCTATATAAATTACATGTAATAAATAATAATAATAATAATACTAATAATAATAAACTACCCACTAAGCAAACAGGACAAGTGATGAAGACAAGTAACACTACACCTGACTGCAAGTAATTCTGACCTGAAATCATTACTGACCTTACGACACATAATTTCATTTTAATGTTCATTTTACAATTAAAATATTGTAGTGACTTTTTCCATGTAAAAACAAAACCTTATATGGGGTTTTATGACAAACCAAAATGCCCGTGGTACATTATGTACTGATGGGAAAATTGTTCATGGTATAGCAGCAGACTATACTCACTGTCTGAGCAGCTGTCGGCCCTGTTTCCATGTTAACTGACCATACTGGGGAACGGCTGGGACCTCAGAGTCTTTGGTTTCTTCTGAATACAATGGGGGGGAAAAAACCACAAGAGGGTATCAGACACTGTATAATTGCAGAAGAATATTTCTATACTGAATTCACTTGTTCTCCACTGGGTGTTGCAATGCCTCTTTGACAACCATCTCTATCCCATCTTTGCCTACACTCAGTTGTGGCGAAGGCTGTTTGAGTCTTTTTGCCCCTCCAGGCAGCACCATTCAAACCCAGTTATGTATGGAATGCCAAACGATACATCAAACTGGGTTGCTTTCTTTGATCATCTCTACCATCAACATGTGAAGTATGAGGGGAAAATGGATGTTTTTTAAAAGGATAAAGCATGACCAGTTGAATGGTTGTCACATCACTGGTGTGCCAGTTTACCCAACACCATCCATCCATCTTGTATACCGTCTTATGGAGGGCGATGTGGGCAGAGCTTATGTTGGAAGTTAAGGGCAGAAGGCAGGAAAGAATCGAGTACGAGGTGCCAACCCATCACAGGGTGCGCGCGCACACATACACACACACACACGCACACACACACACACACACGCACAGACACCTTTCCCACCTTTGGAAAATTTAACCATATTTCTGGACTGCAGGGGGAGAATCCGGAGGACCACAAGGAAAGCCCATAAAGAACATGCAAACTCCAACCACATGGAGCCACGACCCCAGAGGTGAAAGGCAACAGTGCTCACTACTACGCCACTGCCCACCACATGTCCAGGAAACTGGAAAATAGTTGTAACAGTTGATCCATTTTGGCTTCTAAACAAAAATTCTGCTTGTAGAACATAAATCAAACACAAAAATAAAATGATCAAATAAGTTTATACAATAATCTGCAAAGGAATCCACAACTGGCATTTCCTAATATTTCAGATGCAGCGCTATGTATAGGTGCAAAAGTGCACACTAATACCTCTGTCCTGCCAATTAGTGCACTTAATTATAAATTACATTTTAACCAATGCTGTCTAACTACAACACCTTTCATTATCATTCACTCAAAGCAACAAATTCAAAAAGGCTTAAATTCAGTCATTTAAGTGAGATCATGTTTGCTTTTAGTGTAAATTACTACCCATGTGATATTTTTGAAAAAATCTACTGTAAGTTTTGGCTGATCTTTCTACATTTCTTCCACCTAGTATTTGTTTTACCTATCTAAAAACAAAAAATAACCACCACATCTGTAGCGCAGTTCCAACAATGTCGGGTGAGTTTCTGAGAAATGAAGAGGATTCAGCCCTGGCCTTGTGTCAATAAAAGTCAGCAGGATTTATTTATCATTTATTAAATGCAGTGGCAAGCCATGTCACAGGAAAAAAACCTTTACTCAACATTACTTATATAGTTGTAATTTCCTTCATCAAAATGATTTCACTAAATAATTTAAAAGAAAAATGAAGTTCACTGAATTTTGAAGTTTGACCATTCCCCTCTACTTGGGATAATTCTTAAGAGTAATCTGGTATTTGCCCATATAATAATATGAATAATGCTCTCTGTTTTCTCACTTGTCACCTGAGAAAGACATTGTTAAATTCTTATTTTGTCACCAGCCATGAAAAAATGTACTTGGTCTAGAATGCTTAATGGAAAAATATGAAGAATTAACACTGGAGGCTTTTTTCACATGGCAAAATATTGTAGTTCAATTTAACTCCAGCTTGCCATTCAAATGGAAAACTGCATCAGCCAATATCCCAACATCATACATTAAACGTTTTCCATTCAAATCCCTCCACTTTTCTAATATTAATTTAAAAGGTTGCATATTTTCCTGTACATCAGTCAGTGGTTACTGTCTGGCTCTCAGACTGATAGCAAGGATAGTACCCTTCACCCACAAACACTGGCTAAAACAATACCAATTAATAGACAAATGTATACTAAAAATGGTTGGTTTTACTTTTCATAAACTCACGTTACAAGCGATTTCCAACCATGCAAAATCAATTTCACAGCAATAGGTAAAATATTTTAACTAGACTATGGAATCAAGTGGAAGTGGAGCAAGTCACCAAATTCAAATACCTTGGGACAATAATAGACAACCAGCTAAATTTCCAAAACCCTGTGGATTGTGTGCACAAGATTATGCGTCTCTTCTGAGGAAGCTCAGGAGTTTTAACACCAGCCAGCACACAATGTCCATGATTTTCAAATCACTGACTGAAAGTGTGCTGACATTTAACATAGTGTTAAAAGGCAACTCTCGGGTAAACACAAGAACAAACTGGCACAAATCGTTAAGGCCGGGAAAAATCAATGGACACAAACATCAACTCTCCCACTCGTACTCACAGATTTTGATAAAAAAGGCACAACAGGTTTATCGAGATCTTACTCACCCACTTCATTTTGCCTTCCAATTATTGCCATCAGGCAGGAGACTCATAGTCCCATTAATCAAGAAAAAAGGCCACAAGCGGTCATTTGTTCCATCAGCTGTAACTATCCTTAACAAAGACCTTTTCAGATAATTTAATTAGCAGATAGCTTTATTATACTGGTACCTTATGTATTTTGTTTTTAATCTATTCATTTATGTTACGTCTCTCACTTGGAGTAAACTGGTATGATTTTATA
This sequence comes from Stomatorhinus walkeri, assembly GCA_026784285.1. Classification (NCBI taxonomy): domain Eukaryota; kingdom Metazoa; phylum Chordata; class Actinopteri; order Osteoglossiformes; family Mormyridae; genus Stomatorhinus; species Stomatorhinus walkeri. The sequence continues at coordinate 6,711,710 of JAODUD010000026.1, read as the reverse complement.
ACATATTTTACTTAAATTTAGTTGCACTGACATATATTTATTGTGTATGGTGTTTGTATTGTGTGTTTACGTCACTGTCAAAGATGGATTTCCATCTGATGTAAATTTGATGGACATTAAAGAAATATTCTATTCTATGTTATTCTATTCTACCCCTATGACTGCTGAAACAAAGCTAGGAATAATGGATAATGTGTATGGTATTGTTATTCTTTACAATGTTTGCTGAAAACAGACCTTTTGAAGGTGTCAAATATAGTGAGATACAGAGCATTCCCACTGGAAAAACAGCACATAACGTTAACTGCTGCATGACATTAATACAATATTGAACATAAGAACATAAATTTACAAACGAGAGGAAGCCATTCAGCCCATTATGCTCATTTGGGGAGAACTTATCTAATAGCTCAGAGTTGTTCAAATCTAGCTCTGAACCCAGGGCCCAGTTCTTCAATCAATTTAATCCAGATCAAAGTAATCTGGATTTTGATATCCCTTGCTTTGCTATCCAGGATTTGGTAACCCATTTTACTTTTTATCGGTTTTTCAAAGCAACACTGGATTGGGGCACTATTCTCCAAATATCGAATTTTCAGGATTACCAAATCCGGTTTACTTGTGCATTAAATGCAACCATGAACAATGACCATTAGGTGTTTTAATTTGAACAATCAGAAAACACCACAATAAACCAGAGCAACCTCCAATGTTCTCTCAAAATGAGAGACAGACTGGACATGTGGTCAGGGATGCAATTGTAAGACATTACTTCTGACTGGTGTATTGAATAATAGTAATTATTATCATTTTCATTAAAATACAATGGACTTTGAGATTTTGTTTGAGTACAGATATTTCACAGGGATTTTTTTTCCCTTGACTATACTGAAAGGCTTCATGTTTTATTTCCTACTTTATTTTCACTGCCACTGTAATAGTTCAACAATTGAACAAAATATAAATAAATGTATATATCATCAGCATCAGCTTTTGTGATCAATTTTTCAAGTTCTATCATATTACTTTTATCAAGTTTTATCATGATCAAGTTTAATTTTGTGCCAGAAATCCACCCTTGTGTCAGGATCAGGCTTATCCAGATTTTTTGGATCAAATGTATCCCAATTCCATACTCCAACTACTGTATAAAAAAGTGCTTCCTCAAATTAATTTTAAAATGTTTTCCCGCTAATTTCCACTTATGGCCACGAGTTCTAGTATTTAAATTAATATTGAAATATCCATCTGACTGAACAGCATCCAGACCTGTTAGATTCTTATATACCTGGATCATGTCCCCCTTTAGTCTCCTTTGCTTGAGGCTAAACAGATTCAGCTCAGCTAACCTCGCCTCATAAGACATTCCTCTAACACCAGGAACCATTCTTGTAGCCCTATGTTGCACCCTATCCAAGATAGCAATGTCCTTCTTAAGGTATGGTGACCAAACCTGCACACAATATTTAAGGTGAGGTCTTACCAAGGAATTATATAATAGTAGCATCACCTCCCTTGACTTAAACTCCACACACCTAGAGATGTAACCCAACACCCTATTGGCCTTTTTATTGCCTCCCCACACTGGTGAGAGTGGGACATGGAAGCATCAACATACACACCGAGGTCTTTTTCATAATCCGCCACCTTTATTTCAGCAGAACCCAGAAAATATCTGTACTTTATATTTCTGCTCCCTGCGCAGATTACCTTACATTTATCTATGTTAAATTTAATCTGGCAGGTCTCAGCCCAGTCACTAATTAAATCAAGATCCTATTGTAGCATCTCTGCTGCTAGATCAGTATCTGCTAGACCACCCATCATGGTGTCGTCTGCAAATTTAAGCAATGTACTGTGTATTGGTGTCAATATCATTAATGTAAATTCGGAACAGTGGTCCTAAAATTGAACCCTGCGGTACCCCACTGTGAGCGCAGGCTCATTATGACATGCCTCTAATAACTACTCGCTGCTTCCTGTCTGTTAATCAGTTTTCCTAAAATCCCTGCAGCTTTGATCTTAAGCAAGAGCCGTTTGTGGGGGACAACGTTAAAGGCCTTCTGGAAATTAAGTAGATCACATTGTAGGCTATTTTGTGATCAATTTCACTTGTAGCTTCCTCAAAGAACTCAAGTAGACTTCTTAAACATGATCTACCTCTCCTAAATCCATGTTGGCTATCCCTCAGATTTCGGGTAATCTACCATTTTCACTTGGATTATAGCTTGCATTATTTTTCCAGTAATGCTAGTTAAACTGATTGGCCTATAGTTTGCTGGATTACTTCTATCCCCTTTTTTGAATATGGGCGTTATATTAGCGTGCTTCCAATCTGAAGGTACCATACCCGCAGATAACGATTTCTGTAATATTATAGTGGCTCTTGGAGAGTCTAATGTTATTTTTTTAACTCTTTCTGTAGACTTAAATACTCCTGCTTAATTTTGAAATCATTAGTTATTTTCCAATTGTGGAACAGAGCCCTTTTCCTCCTGGCTTTATTCTTAATTTCCTTAGTAAACCACCTTGGTTGCAGTTTCCTAGATTTAGTTTTGCTGGAAACAGGTATGAAGTCCTCTTGCACTTGCAACAATGTGCTTTTTAAAAAATCCCATGCCTCTTCAATCATTTTGCTATTTAACTCCATCCAGTTTACAGTTTCTAGTTTCAGTCTCATACCATTAAAGTTAGCCTTCCTAACATTGTATACTTTTGTTTTGGACTTTGCTCTTTGGACACTAAAATTAAGCTTGAATTTAACCATGTTATGATCACTACCGTCCAATGGTTCTAAAACCTCTAATTTTACAATCCCATCCTGGTTATTAGAGAAACCAAGATAAATAAGGGCTTCTCCCCTGGTTAGGGGTATTAACAAGCTGAGTAAAAAAAACAATCTTGTACTAATTCCACCATCCCAAGTTCATTTACAGAAGAGCCAGGGACTATATCTCACTGTATCCCAAGTATATTAAAATCACCCATAACCTCCACACCATTTTTACTCATAATCCTGATATTGTCATATAACATTCTGCTTTACTCTGCAGCTACATTAGGTGCTCTACAAAAAACACCGACAATTAGGCCATTTGAGATTTTAGCATCTAGTTTTATCCAAACAGCTTCTTTACTTTTATTTTTTATCAATGAGCTCCCTTGCCTGCAAGTTTTCTCTTACGTATACTGCAACACCACCTCCCTTCTTGCCTATCCGGTCTCTACGGAACAACCATCCGTATTATATTCGTCACATTCATTGTCACTCATCCATATTTCTGTTATTCCTGCAATGTTGTGTGTGATGAAATTAAATCGGGAATTTTGTTTCTAATACTCCTATGGCCAATTTCCCAGTCAAGGATTAAGCCTAAGCCTAGACTAGCTTTGAGTTACAATGGTGAATGTCCAATGAAATGGCAATTTAGTCCAAGACTAGTCTTAATTCTTGTTTGGGAAACCAGCCCCTTGTGTTTAAATACAGACCACAAAGGGTAGGCCTTTTACAGTGCCCAATTTTAATATTAATTGGGGTTTTCAGTGTCTCCCCACCTATATTCTTAACTAACCCCACTGCCCCCCAAGTCCCTCGTTTAAACATTCCTCACTACTACTCTACAAATACGCCTCCCTAATTGCTTGAATAGGTCTTCCAGTACCCCATAAACCTAAACCCTTCTTTCCTACACCACCCTTTAGACACATGTTTAATTTCCTTATCTCAGCTAACTTAGCCTGGCTTGCACGTGGTACGAGAAGTATTCCAGAGAATACCGCCATGGATGTTCTGCATCTAAGCTTATCCATGACTTCTATAAATTTATCCTGCAGAACAGCCCTCCTGACCTTGCCTATGTTGCTGGAAGCACCTGAAAAGTGGTTATACACCGTTCCTTCAGGTGATGCCACCTCTGTGAACTGTGTACACCCTTTTCTCTGTCAATGACCTATGTTCACCCAGTGCTCTCGACCTATCTGTTCTTCATTCTCCCCCTCCCCGCTTGTGATGACAACACCATCTCCCTAAAAAGCGTATTAACTCTCTCCACTAACTCCTTGTTGTGTCAGATGAGAAACAATTGTTCCTCGAGGACATGAAACTTGAACGTAATTCAGTCCACAAACTTACATTGCTTGCAGATGAAGTGTGACTAGACGCAAACATCCAGAAGGGCAAGCATCTTGTAAACACAACACTGAACTGGTCCCATAATTACCTAACTCACTATGACTCTGTCCTTTACTCCCAGCCCAGTATATTAATATGGCGTATTTAACTTTTAGTTGATCTAATTAACGTATAGTTAAAACAATGAAGTGCAGAGTGCAATAAAACATTAAATTAACAGTTGCGTTAAAACAGAACTTTTTTGATCATCTGACAGCTTTTGAGTTAACAACCTTCGAATTTAAACTTCTAAAATTACCAAATTAACAATTACCTACCCGAGACTAACTTCCAGCTGAACTACATTTAACTAAAATAAAGCGAAGTTGCTCTTGGGAGGTCAAAAAACACAAAAAACCCTCTCAAACCAGGCTACTGCCATATCTGGAAGCCCCGACTAGCGACAGAGTAAAGCTTTCAGAGTCAATGTTACCGATATTAGATGATGATGTCGATGATGATGACAAGTGTTTGTTGTGACAGTATGCGGACAGAAACACCTTTCGCACGACACCTGTAGCTATCGATAACTTGTGCTGTCTATTAACAAGGACAAAATAGTACTCATGCAGACCAAGAAAAAAAATTTAAATTAAAAATTAACCAACCATCCATGTAACCATATTGGCACACAAACACTCAAATATTTTTCCAAATAATTCTAGTCAACCGCTTCAACAGGCGCAAAACATAACACAAGTGCACACAGTGTCTACAACACTCCCTCACAGTGCAGCAATCCCAGCAGCCTCTACAGCAATCCCACAAGCCACCTCGAACATGCTCCTACCTGATTCAAAGCTGGGCATCTTCACTTCACCTTGGTTTAGTTCAGTTCCATATTTTAATTTATGATATTTAGCTCTAGAATAAACAAAAGATATTTTTTTTACCATGCATCAAATTATTAGTCCTGAATTCAATGCAACAAAGGCCTAGGAACTGAAATAAAAATACAATTAAACAGGGACTTGCAAAACTTATAACTCACCTTTCTTGTTTTAATGCATATTCTAACATTTTGATTCTTCTAACTAGATCATTCTTTAAATTTTCTTGACCTTTTCTTTCTCCTTGAAGAAATGCTATTCGAGCCTGCAAGACAAAAAAGAGATTTTATCAAATTCCACATATAAGAAAATAAATTCATATGAACACTTGTCTAGTGTTTGACATTTTGGTCTTAAGTAAATTATTTTCAGCAAAAGGAATATTTCAAGTCTGATTACTTCTATTAGTTTTTGGATTGATTTGCTGGCATGGGAATCTGAGCAACACTCACAGAGCATGTTGTAATTGTCATCAACATGTAAATGACCACTTAGCAACAAATTAACATGATGCTACTCAATGAGTATTGCATAAAAATCACCATCTGCCAATTTATAGTGTGACCTTCTACATCCACAGAGGTGGATACTTTGAATGTTAGCTAACTAGCAGTCACATTACTATCCAGTCTTCATTATTACCATTTAAATTTTTTTAAAATACTTAAAATGTACAAGGCAATTATTTTTTGATTACACTGCATAATAATGTTATCATTAACAGGATTAGGTAATAGCCAATTAATGAATGTCACCAGCAAAATTAGTGATGCACTGATAAGAAAATTTCTGGCCAGTACAGACAGCTGATTATTTTGAAAACCAATATCAATAGTTTCGGGGGAGTATGAGTTATCATGAAAATCACAATACAGTAAAATCCCGTTATAGTGGACTTGCTTATAACGGAATATCATCTATAATGGACGAGGTCTGCTGGTCCCGATCGTGTGCCTTTAAGAACATGCAGAAAAAACATCAGATATAGTGGACTTGCATATAACTGAATTTAGCTTATAACGGACAAGCAATTTGGTCCCCAGGGCCACTTTTAGCTATAGTTTTGTTTTGTTTGGCTATAACGGACATGCAGGCTCTGCCTACAAGGCGTGTGGTGTAGCGGTGATATCCAGCGCAGATGCAAAGTCGGGATTATTAATAGTCATGCATCCGGTCAGGTAAAGCTGGATGAGTAAATGGTGTCTTGTAGTTGTATTCTGGATATAACGGACCTTGTATATAACTGACTTTTGCCAGGTCCTTTGAAATCTGTTATGACTGAATTTTACTAACATTAATAAATTATATTACAAACATCTCCTGTGGGTCTTATGAGTCTCATGAGAATTACCAAGTCATCACCTAAACAAAACATGCCAAAATTGCCTACTTGTCGATAATTGAGAAGTGGGAGTAGTGTAACCAAAACGATGCTTGATGAACCATTTCCTGCATTTTATGACCCCACTAGATGGTGCTCTTGATTTACTTTGGGGCATGCTCTGAGCCTTTTTTTGAGCAGAGAGCACCATCTAGTGGGGTTAGAGAATGTAGCAAATTGTTAATGAAGCACTGTTTTGGCATATCATTAGTCAGAAATAGTGAGCCACAGACACCAGGTAGAAACACAACCAATATTATTTGTTTGTGTTTGATGTGTGCCCAGTTGTGGGCCAAAGTGAGAAATGATCGTTGTACTCAAAACATTTGAAAGTTTAATACAGTGGTACCTCAGTTCTCAAACTCATTAGAACTCAAATTTCTTAAAAGTCGAACCAGCTGTTGACATAAATACTAAAAGAATAGATTGCTTTAATTGCTTTTACAGTTGGGTATGGGCATGCAGTGTTATTATTTAGAGAGATACAAAAAGAGAGGCAAATAATATCTGTAAGATTTCTTGTATAAGAGTCTGAAAAAGTTTGCAACCCTGAACATGTACATTTTATTGTTTCACCTGAATTAATTTGTATAGAAAATAACAATATTCATGTGAAGAAAAGCGGAAACTTCAGCCAATAGGAAATCAAAAATAAACTACTTCTATTTATTCAACATTTTATAAAATGTATACTATGTTAAAAAATTTCCAGCTTCCCGGTTTCAGGACAGAACAGTCACTCTGTTATGAACATTACGGCTTTTCGGTTGAGAGTGTTAGATTCAATGCTGTCATTAACACTAATAACACATAAGCACAAACAAAAGGGCTGCATATATCAAAGTAGTTCTTGCCTGTTCGTTGGCGTGAGAAAAGGCTGTTCTAGTGTTATTAGGGGGATAATCAGCATTACCTGAAAGATCACTGTTTTTCTTTTTGCTGCAATTGTTTTAATTATTACTTTATTTAACTTAACACACCATATCTTTAAATTCTCATTCTTGCATTAGCATATAGGCCAGTTAATATTTTGATGGTATCCCATGTGTTAATGCTGCGCCAATGTTTTACATTTACTACACACTGAATATTCAACTGAAGCTTGACATAAAAAATTATATTGCAAATGGAATCATAATCGCAATGTCTGTCAGAAAAATCACGATTAGATATTTTCCCCAAATCATTCAGCCCTACATTTAGGCCCATTATATACGAAATAAGGCAGACAATTCTAAGTCCTATATCTACCAACTCTCACCACAACAACAAGGATAAATCTGAAAAGTATGTTTTTTTATTTTGGTATGAATTGCTCCTTTAAGCTTACATATACTGTAGTTCCAAAGAAAAGAATAATTCATATGTGTTTTTAATTTAATAGCTCTTCTGGTTCACACTATGTTTTGGAACAAGTTAAATAAGTGATTAACCTCTCTAGCTTCTCCAAAGGTTTTGCACTAAGGAATCTCATAGGGGGCTTCCTGATCCGGCTTATTCCTTCCATTCTATGAGAGGAAACAATTGGCTTTAACTTCTGTGCTAGTAAAGAAATAAAAAAAATAATGCCTGAGCATCAAAAACTACAAGAGAAATGGATCGCAAAAAGGCCTACAGTGTGATCTACTTAGATATTCAGAAGGCCTCTGATGATGTCCCCCACAAACGGCTCTTGCTTAAGCTCAGAGATGAAGCAGTAGTATCCAAGGAAGCTACCATATCATCCCATGCTTGGTCCACTCCTGGGGTCCAAACCACACCAGAAAGTTGTTGCTTACATAGAATTGCTCTCCTCTCAAATTATTTTCTGTTTGACACTAGATCATGTCTGAAAGCAGCTGCGTAACCTGATTCCAATTACAGGCTGGCACAAGGGCTATTTTTATTTCCCTACAGTTGGTGTCAGGGTCTCAGACAACCACTTTATTTAGACTGTAAACTGACAGCACAGTTCCCAGCTCTACAAATGGCAATATAATAGACTGTGCAGAATGGCAGCAAGAATCCACCAGGTTTCAGTCAACTCAGAACACAAAAGTAATCTTTGAAAATCATGTAGTGAGCTTTAGAGAAACTGTAAGCAAAATGGATAAAATAGTGTTCAGCCTTCCCTGTGTCAGTTACAAAAGTTCAGAACACCATAAGAGATTTGGAGAAAAAAAATTAATGGATAACCTCAAATGCATGTTTGTTGTATACGTATGGTACTTATCCCAAATTAAAAAAATTAAAATGAACTCAGTATAAACCAAATGTGTGTGTGTGTCTCTGTTCATGTAAGTCATGCTAATTAAAAAGGTAGCTGAATAATGCAACCTACATAAATGGACAAAATGCACTTTTCCAAAACCCTCAATATAAACATTTAGATGATAAAATATTCATGTTATGATCACACACAAATCTCATATCCACATAAAACTGTTGACAGCATATAATAAGGGGTGCACATGACTGGTATGCAAGTATGCATTCACCTTTAAGAACAATACATGTGACATTGACTCACAACTTGTAGAAACCTCTTCACATTCATGAGGGTTAGGGGCGACAGATGCCCGTGAATGTGATAATAGGAGAATAACACTTTTATAATGAATAAAGGCAGCCCTAACTGCTACACATAACAGTGTGCTAGCCTGAATACTAACATTATTTATTACCAGTTTCTAAGCAAACAGTACTCTATATTTTGTGTGTCAAATTACTTTGTCATGTTTATCAAGAGATTTTTATGCAATATACAAACCATGTAAATTATGCCACTGAATGATTAAAGTTACTACTGTATGTACTAGGGACACTACATTTGACTGATTATTAAAAATGCTAAATATTTTATTGGCAATTGCGACAAGTTACCATGCATTTTAACCTTTATACCACAAATGAAGTAAGAATTAACATAAAAAGGTTAAAATGCAATTTCTTGTCATATCAGTGCTAATGCACATAAAATAAGTACAGCAAGGTACTGGTTTAGTATAGTGGTTACCTACACTACAAACTACAGAGAAAAAGTAGCTAATTACATCAAAGCTATTTCATCCAGTAATTCTTAATATTTGTGCTGTAGGATACATTGCTAATTTTAGTTAGCTACTCCCTAACATTGACCTCGTCTGCCATACACATCACTCCCAAGGTGTACCAAAACATTCACGTGGCATGCTCCACTAACCGTTTTTAATAAGAACATATATATTCCAAATTTATACAGATTACTAACTTTTGGGCATCACAATACACCTCTCATTAATATTTTTTCAATAGGTTTTATCACCTATCAAGCAGAGGTTTACTGAATGCCAGCACAACAGCCAATCACTGACGACATTGTAATTTTGCCCATCCTCCCTTAAAGAAGCAATGGGTGCGTTTGACTTGGGCTTAGGTCTGTCTGCAGCTGATGTGACGTGGAGCAAGATCTGCCGGTGGCTGCAGGATTGGAGTATAAAGTGACTGCAGCCAAGTGAGACAACTTGTACTTGTCGTAGTGTGCGAGACCTGACTGCAATGGCAGCACTGCCAGAAGGGTGTAGATAAATCTCAAATATCAAATATCACCTAACAAATATCACCTGCATGCACATTACACAGTACAATGCAATTCTTACTTGAATGCCTTCTTCACAGATTGGATGATTAAACAAATAAATCAGCGCAACATTACAGTAACTAACAATAAATAAACCACTAACTTACGTGTACTGTTATAGCATTTTTGTAATTTATTTAAACTTTATTTTACCAGGTAAATGAACTGAAAACCAGTTCTCATTGCTTTACCTGCTTTTTCAGGAGAAATAGCAGATAATGCATTGGACCTTCCTGGGATACAAATGTCATATTCGTGTAACTAAAATCTTCAGCCAATGGGTAAGGTTGTGTCGGTTCCAATTTGTGCAGCTGGCTGAGAGGTGCTGCACGATCTGTCTCAAGTCATCTTGCTCTCGCGAGGACTTAGTACCATGTGACATGGTGATGCGTGGTGATGTTTTTTGTTTGGTTTAGATACTTTTCTACCTCAGAATTTTAAAAAGTTTTTAAGAAACCAAGAATAGAGGAAGATACTTGCTGCAGTCAGTTATGTCCTGCTTTATTTTATGTTTGCCCTTTAACATATTTGCAATATTAATCAGTTTTGCACATTGTTACATTATTATATGGTTTTGTTCATTTGAGCTATGAAAATCAATAACCTTAATAAGGGAATTTTGTATGTAAACAGTAACATTTGTCGGAAAATAAATATTTGTTTACTAATATTGTTTATTTCAATGTGTTCATTCTATTTGTCTGAATAGGGTTATTTTGATTATTACATTATTACATGGAACAGCATTGTGAAACTACAAAATTGATAATTATCGATATCGGTCAATACGAGAAAAAATATTGTAATCGGTTTTTTTTTTCCATATTGCCCAGCTACTAATCTACTCATCGAATCGTGGGCGAAAGTAATATACCATTCAGTGCTGAAAAGTTGGCCTTTGTGTTTTCTGAGTTACTGCGATCTTTCAGCAAGCTCCAAAAATATCCCCTTTTAATTGTTCGTGGCCAACTCACAAATGACAGAAACAGCAAACATGATATAAGCGAATGTGAAGACAGTAAAAGTGGGCAGTGGTGGCTTGATGGTTTGGGAAATGCACTTGTAATTGAAAGATTGCTGGTTTCCCTGAGCAGCAAGGTACCCTGAGCAAGGTACTGTCCCCAAGCGCTACTCCCCGGGTGCTGAATTAGCTGCCCCCTGCATGTCATGAAAGTCACATACGGGTTAAATGCAGAGGACACATTTTGTTGTTGCGTGCTGTGGTGTGTTACCACTGATCACCAAAAATAAATTACTGTTCTTGCAAAATATTGTCCTCAACAGTTTCAGTGTGTGTGTCTCAATGGGGTGTATGAAAGCGATGTGCCACCTCTCCCACCTAGCTAAACGCTACCTTGTCTGTTTTTCACCACCTTGTAAAGTACCTAAGCAAGCTGATTTTATAGGAGCTTTCTAAGAATGGTTGCTAAATGACAATGTAATACTGATGTTGTTAACCAACTGAATTCCATAATATGCACATGACAGGTGGAGGTTGGAATTTGGCTTCCCAAGAGAGTCACCAAGGCATTGGATTAGACGACTGATTAGGGGCACAGTACACACTATATTATCAACCCATTTGGTAAACCCCTGACGGTTCAATAGGCACACATGAACTGCAGAATTACAGCATGCTCGTCATTCTCCTATAAATATTGGTGCAAATATAAGACAGTGTTTATTCCCAAAAAACAAACATCTAAGAAACTGGGATCATCTTATTTTTGAGGGCTAGAATTTAAATATTATACAGCCACAGGTGCCATAAATTATCCGCCTCCTGGCTAGCAGTATCCACATGCTTGAAACGCAATCAATGTTGTTTCAGCACCACAACACTGAATGAGTAGGCACCCACTATCAATAAATGGCTGACATAATGTGACACCATGAGGTTGGTCAGCAGCCAGCAAGCTTTGTACCATACTGTGCTAATCTTTAAATGGTGTATTTGTGTGTTTGTTACGACATTTACAGTTAACTGTCATATTTGTTGTGGAATGTGTGTTTCATTAGTGTGTAACCATGTCACATATTTATCAAATATATGATGGTGGTTTCCATGTCTGTGCCACTGCTAGCATTAAACTGTTTATAAAGATAATATTTCATTTTAAAAGATGCCATTTTCTTTATTAAAATGACTCAACCACAATACTTTTTTTGCCCCCTTTACGCGAGTCTGTTGCATGAAAAACATTCGGCGGTGTCTTGGGTGTGGAGTTTATAATACTGATTATCTATCTAAACTTGCTATGATAATATAATAACAATAATATGCTTCTTCATATTTGTTCTCGGGGGTGTCATGGTGGTGCAGTGGTTAGCACTGTTGCCTCACACCTCTGGGACCTGGGTTTGAGTCTCTGCCTGGGTCACATGTGTGTAGAGTTTGCATGTTCTCCCTGTGTCGTCGTGGGGTTTCCTCTGGGCACTCCGGTTTCCCCCCACAGTCCAAAGACATGCTGAGGCTAATTGGAATTACTAAATTGCCCGTAAGTGTGCCTGTGTGAGTGAATGGTGTGTGGGTGTGCCCTGTGATGGGCTGGCCCCGCATCCAGGGTTGTTCTCTGCCTCGTGCCCATTGCTTCCAGGTAGGCTCTGACCCAGTAGGATAAGCAGGTATAGATAATGCATGGATGGGTGGATGGATGGATGGATGGATATTTGTTCTCCTCTAATAAAATTACCTTTTGTTATAAAGATAAGATTTGGTATTCTCACCAAGGATAGTTGCTGAAAAAATGTGTTGTCTATGTGTGTATGTACCCCAATACAATAATGAACATTATAAATTCAGAACATCTCTGGAGCCTGTCAGTGCTTTCTAGGCAAATATGAGCTAACGTACTATATACTGAAAATATATTGAAAATTTCTGAATGATACTAATACCTAGTTCCTGGGAAGTTTGTAAAAAAGATCTACGGAATAAGTTTAGATGACAGATGGCCATGTCCATAAGATGGCGGATGCAGGATCCATTTTTGCACTTGGCTGCCCTCTGTCTTGCAGTTCCAGTTTCGCTTCTGTTTGTTCTTGCAGTTACTATTTTGGATCTGAATAAGTTTTTCATCCATATTATGGTTTTGTGAAGTAGTAATAAGATTTAAAAATTAAATACAGTAATAAATACACTGATGCTGTTCTCAAGAATCCTTGTTTTTGCTGTCCACAAATGCAGGTGCTCATTTCAGTGCAATCAGTCTCCAAATTTGACACGGTCCAGATTATCTATCTCACAACATGACAACAAAGGCTGAAAAATATCTTTCAAAATATTATGTTTAACAGCTAGGGACGTAAATCGTTGTCCCCAACATGATATGATTCGATTATGATTATTAAGGGAATAATTCAATGCACTGCAAATAGATTATTTAATTATTGTGATGATATAAAGTCATTCTACCACTCCTTCATTGAGATTGTCATAACATTCTCAATTACTTGCTGGTTTCCATGCCACCACCCTCCATGACAGAGCCCGTCTGCAGAGGTGTCAAGGTGTGCTCTAAAATAATTGGATCCCCATTCAGAACTGTGAGCTGCAAACACTGAGAACAGCACGCAGAATCACACGGGACTCTTCACATGTGCTGTCCCCAGCACGCAGAATCATACGGGACTCTTCACATGTGCTGTCCCCAGCACGCAGAATCAAACGGGACTCTTCACATGTGCTGTCCCCAGCCTTTGAGTGGCTTTCTTCTGGGCACCGAATCCACTGCCCAAATTTCAGAACACAAAGGAGAAGAGCCACTTACGTTCCAAGGGCTGTTCAACCTTTGACCTTGACGCCACTATTACCCTTGCCGTTATGCACCAAACCCCATAAAGGTATGACCACATTCTCATTCCCCACTACCTATTGACCTCCCCATTTTTGCATCTTATGTTAGTCTGTTAATTTACTAACTTGCAACTAATTTTGCACCTTATGTATATAGAGAACTATTTTATTACTCTATTTCTTTATTATTATTATTACTTCTGATTTTATTTTATTTATTTTATTTGTTCTATTAATGTCTGGTTCTGTGTCTGTGCAGCACTGTTCTACATGCCTCAAACTGCCCCTCAGAGAAACTGGGGGGAAAAAATCACAACTATTACTATGGGAAGAATTTCAGATAATCACACACTGAAAGTAGAATTTCATAACATTACACTTATCTCAACCTTGGTTAACTCACCAACCGTATCAAGTCGACGTTTTTGAAGTGGAACCACCAAATTCCCTCTTTGTCTTATTTTCTCATTGGTTATGTCGATTCTTTTATGTCGCCGAACCCTAATATCTCGAGCACAAAAGAGAGCCAAAATCGGCACTTAATCGGTTATCTCGATCCCTATGACTAATCACTGGCTTTTGAAAATGTATCACAAGTGCTAAACAGCCGCATTAGCGTGTATTCAAATCACATTCGCATGTTAATTTGCTGAACAACGCAGCGATGAAAAACGATCCAGGTAAACTTTCCCATCAATGGTCCCTTTCTGATGGAGAAAGCGAACATCCTTGCTGCAAAGCAAGGACAACCTGACTTTAAAGCAAGTCAGGGGTGGCTGGATCATTTCAAAAAGAGGCATTGTCTTCAAAGCAATTTGTGGAGAGAGCGCTCCAGTTAAAAAATGCAGGTGGATTCATGGCTGAAGACTCAAATGTGCACACTTTTGGATACCTATGAGACTTGGAACATTTTTAATACTGATGAAACTGGGGTGTTTTGGAAATGCCTTCCAGACAAGACTATGGCGTTTCGTGGGGAGGTTTGTCATGGTGCAAAAAAGTCAAAGGACCGACTTACAGTGCTAGTTGCTGCTAACATGGATGGAAGCCAAAAACTCCCGCTCTATGTTATAGGTAAGTCCAAGATTCCCAGATGCTTTAAGCAGACCAAAGTTCTCCCATGCGGTTACGATGGCCAGCCAAGAGCCTGGATCACAGGAAATCTATTCAGTGCATGGGTGAAAAAGTATGACAGGAACTTCCAAGCAGAAAAAAAGGAAGTTGGCACTAATCTTGGACAATTGAAGAGCTCATCTGGATTTTCCTGGTGTCAAGGCCATTACGATCTTTTACTTTCCACCTTATTAGTTGAGTAAGCTCCAACTAATGGACCAAGGGATACTACAAGTGCTTAAGGTGTACTAAAGGAAAATGTTGATGCGCTACTACCTGCTCCATGATGAAAAGAAGGCGCAGTACACCCCTTCCCTTCTAGATGCAATGAACTTCCTGAGATCAGCTTGGAATGACGTGAAGAAGGAAACAAATCTTGAACTGCTGGATGTACTGCGTCATTCAATATATTAACAATGATGAGTTTCAGGCACAGTGCCATGCAGCCGCAGAAGAACTCACAGAATTGGCAGAAAAATCAAGCCTTACAAATGCTGTGTTGGACAAGGAGGCACAGGAGTTGGCCATCACTGTCCAGGAATTCCGAGATTACATAGACATCGACAAAGACATCGTGACGTACTGATGGCATGATCACCGATGAAGACATTGTATCAAGTGTGCAGTCAGCACACTTGGAACCAATTCCCTCTGCCGGTGAGGTGATAGAAATGCTACAAAAAATTTGACGGTATAGTTCTTTTGTAGGAAACTGTTTTAGACAGCATAAATAATATTGAAGCACTGGTTTTCAAGCAGATTGTTAAAGACAAAAAGCAACAAAGCATTTTAGACTTGGTAAAGAAACCATAGTAACCGCGTGTATGATACTTTTCAGAGCTGTGTCAGAGTGAAATGACTCCTAAATTTAATTTTGATGCTGGTTAGCTTTTTGTAAAAACGAACTACACACCGCAGGGTTTTTGTGATTTAGTGAGTGATCTTTTTGTTTGTAGTTTTGGAGAATATAATGAAAGGTTTGTATTGACAATCGACGGAGGTTTTTATTGCATATTGGTATTAGTTGCAGTTAGTTGGTGCACACATGCCTTTTGTTGTTAGCCAACATGTATGTACATTTTTATAATATGCCAATCGCCTCAAACGCTGTTGTGTAAGAAAAAAACAAAAACCCATACATGTACATTCTCATTTATTAACGTACATCATGTACATAAAAAAATTTCAAGCACATGTTAATATATTGCCACCATATTGGTTTTTGGTTATCTCGATCATCGGTTATCTCGACGCTTTTTGGCAAACCCCTAGGCCGGCAATATAACCGGTTTCAACTGTATAGGAGCAATAGCAATAAAATAGTAAATATACATACACATATACAAAAATATAGATAATGGGGCTGTCACTTTTTTTCAAAAATCAAGATGTCATGTTATGCAATTCGTGTGAATATAGTCAAATATTTGTGACCCCCCCCCCCCCAAAAAAAAATAAACAAAGAATTAATGCAACAGGATCATTAATTTGGTATTTTATTAACAGCAACAACACATTTGTATGGAGCTCTTAAGAGGTCGGGATACGAAGATACATTTTTCAAATGGTTTTGCCCACTAATGATGTCTGTACTATGTTTGTTTCCTGTACAAAACATGAATGATACGGACATATCCAGTTAAGCGTGCTTTAAGCATTAAAGGGTGGGACAATGCACACAATGTAACTTTCATATATATGATTTTATATGTATCTATTAATAATTACACTGTGTCCATTCATCAGCAGTGACTGTAAACAAGACAGCTGGGTTATTGAACATGAAGTGCATACACAAACACTTACATATTTTATATTCACCCACAAAGACATATGTAAAACCAAGGGGTGTTGCTTGCTCTTGTTGAAAGATATTACAGCCGGAAAACTGAATGTAAAGCTCACTTTACCACAGTGTCATAGGTAAAGGTTTGAAACGGAATCCACTTCTAGGTATACGTCCCTGGTATTCTCGCTTGATGATGTATATGAGGATATGTGGATCTATACTGAAATATTCCAAAAAAACTTGTTCAACTGCAAAACCATTATCTGGCTGTAATATCTTTCAATGTTTGTGTGTGCACTTCATGTTCAATAGCCCAGCTGTCTTGTTTACAGTCACTGGTGGTGAATGGACACAGTGCAATTATTAATAGATACGTATAAAATTACATATATGAAAGTTACATGGTGTGCATTGTCCCCCATAGTTTAAGGACCAACACTTCAACAGGATTTCTGTATTTCTGTGAGGGAATGAAAAATTATTTCTGACCCTGACCTTTTAGGAGCTCCACAGACGGTAAACAATAAAATCACAACAAACGGTCTAATACACTAGCAGGTTACAGCAACACTTTAAAATTAGAATTGATTATAGTTCAAATTGAATTTTTCACATCATGTTCAAACAAATGTTCGAATATCGGTTAAAAAGTGTCAACCCTAATAGATACATATACACACACACACACACACACACATATATATATATATATATATACACACACACATATTTTATATATATACACACATACACATACACACACACACACACACCTCAGAAATGGCCTAAATCATGTCCAAAAAAAACCTAACTTTATTACATATCAACATACTAAATCTATTTTTTTGTGAAATTTTATATTTAAAATATTTTTTTGCAAGAATAGGATTTAGAATTATTTGTCTGCTTTCTTTGTAAACTTCTAAACTTGTCATGTGCTAGAAAACACCCTTGCCCCAGACAAGAATTCACAACTCTATCAGATTTCTACATAATTTAATCAGGGATTAAAAGGATCAACTAAGACCCCTGCCTTACTGGTTTCAATTTTTTTTTTAACAAATTCATGAAATAATATTGAATTGGGTGCATGTCAACCATAACAGGTCAAATCCATAGCCTTTCCAAAACTAAATGAAAATTATGATTTAAATATGCAGATATTGATAAGCACTAAGAGAACTTTTAGCTACTTAAAAAAATAAAACGTCTACTCTCTAAGACTATGTGCTTAGAAAAAAATTAGAAAAAAGTCAATTTTGTGAACTTAAAATCTGAAACAACCAAAAATAGGACAGTCATGTTTGAAATGGCATTCTGTGTCCGTCTAAGTTTTCACATGTGTGTGTACTTATTATAGCTTATAGTTTAGCTGTGTGCAGCTATATAGTTTATTATATATTCATTAAACATATGTTCAGAATGATTAAAATAATTTGTTTATGCCAACAAAAATTTCTATTGTACATCAGCTGTGTGTTTCCATTAAAAATGTGATAATATTGTGATGAAGTTGACAAAATTCAAGCCTTCCACCAATGACAAAATTAAATCACTGAATATATGAAATATATTTCCCCAGCATGATTGAAGAGGAAAAAAAGAATCCCTATCCCTATTCTCAAGAATGAGTCTTTGTTTGTATACACACACACACACACACACTCTAGACTCATATATTTAAGCACATTAAAAGTACCAGATAGTGCCTGCAAGTTCCACTCCTAGCAGCTCCCAGATTCACAGAATGGCTTTACAACATTGCTACCAATTCTAGAAAAAGAATGACATTTTTGCACTACAAAGGAAACTTCCAAAAAACGTTGTGGCCCCAAAATTAATTTAACCATTTGAGATAGTTTTCGGCTCTGTAGAACAGGGAAAGTTTACCCTACATTTCAGAAACTTGTGTGCTGTGTTTGTGTTTGGAGTATCTATGATGGATCCCCCCCCCCAGAATTGACACTGACGTAAACAGATTGATGCACTGAATCACTACCTTAATAATCAATTTATCATGATGCATCGATGCATCTTTACATCACTATTAATAACCTTTTTCTCCATTGCCTCTTACAGTTTCTAAGTTGCAGTGTAAACAAAAAGGCAAAAATCATTTGATTTCTACCCATTACCATTTGTCTATAAACATTTTAATGCTTTTTACATATGGCGCTGAACGCTACCATTATCATAACACTTGCAATTGTGAAAAAGTATCACAATTTGGGGAGTTAGAATTAGGAATTAAAATCTGGTGAGCAGTGATCACTGTTGACACACCACAGCACACAGTGCACAACAAGGAAATGTGTCCTCAGCCTTTAACCCATGTGTGACAACATGACATAGCAGGGGGCAGCTATTTCAGCACCTGGGGAGAAGTGCTTCAGGGCGGAACCTTGCTCAGGGTACCTCAGTGGTGCCTTGCCGGTCAGAGATTTTAACCAGGAATCTTTCAATTACAAGTGCACTTCCCTAACTATTAGGCCACCACTGCCTATAGATGGACAGCACATTCAATTTTCACAATGGGAACATATTAAGGGCAGCTCTGACACCTAAAAGCTCCAGTTATAGGCTGAAGTTTGTGAAACTTCTCTTTATTCACCAAGGTTTCCATTCAAGTACTTTGGTTTTACTGCTAAAGTTACTGAGCAATGGGAAAACATGTTAAAAATCAAGGAAAGAAATAATTAAGAAACCATAAAATCCCTATATGCAGAAATGGGAAAACAGCAGAACTGGTGATTTTTGAGAGCATAAAACAATGGACAAAACATTAAAAGCAACACCGTCTTTCAAAGACAACCTAAAGGTATGTAAACCGAAACACAAAAATCACCACAATTTCTTGGCAGTAAGAAAAGATGTCATTTCAGCTTTACACTCTGGTGTATGTAGCTTCAAGTGTAAAAAGTATAAGAAAAATTGCTTCCAGTTGCATTTCAGTAAGACACTTCAATAGCTGTGGTAAAGTCACAACATGTTTTTCAATATCCATGGTGAATCTCTGCTCAGATCCACGGGCAGCTAAACAAGGATAAGTGGTTGTACTTGTCACCTGACCCCAGTGGAAATCTGTCAGCTACCTTGGATAGAAAAAAGCAGCTGAAGCCATCAAGGGCTGGTAAGCATGTTGCAAAGACTCACCATGCATCATGTCCACATCTACTACACCGGGAGAGAGGACAGCACAGCTATAAGAACCCCAGCTCTGGCACTGAAACATATCTTCCACATTACACCATTAGAATCTTATTTTGAAACTGCATTGAAATTCCTAATACACATGAAGTATAGGCTTATTGGTTAACATGCCAACACATCAAAATGACACATCAAAAATCTTAAGGATACCACATTTCAATACCGCAACATAAATGTTTAGCAACAGATTAGTGAATAGTACAAATTATCTTGCGATGATCAAAAGTAGAGAGGCACCGATAAACCAGCTAGGGACCAGAATCGGCACAGGTCCATTTTACGCATGCACCATAAATCATACACACAACAGCGCAGACAATGGCCTCACAGCTGTGTGCACATTCCCAGTCACACAACAACTTGTCGTTAGCATAGAAGTTCTTCACTGTGAGTGAAGACGACACAAAGTTTGCAATTTGTA
The DNA here is from genome assembly GCA_026784285.1 of Stomatorhinus walkeri. Classification (NCBI taxonomy): domain Eukaryota; kingdom Metazoa; phylum Chordata; class Actinopteri; order Osteoglossiformes; family Mormyridae; genus Stomatorhinus; species Stomatorhinus walkeri. The sequence continues at coordinate 6,691,401 of JAODUD010000026.1, read as the reverse complement.
ATGCACGTAAAGCCAAAGCAAACCATGGGGGAACCATTGCAAAAACGTGGTGAAGCATTGGGGGTAAACTTTAAACTATTTAAACATAAATATTGAAAAGGAATAATCATTAAACTTGCAAAGCTGGCTAAGGTTTTTTCCTAGGTTGGTAAAAACGTTTTAGCAAAACTTTAACCCCCTGCGCTATAATGTCCAAGGCTTTTTATCAACCTTTAACATGATCAAACAAACATCTGTCCTTTTCAATCACGAACCAAGAATATGGACTACAGAACCAAATATACAGACAGAAATCCCAAAATGGCAAAAAACACTATACAGACACTCCGACAAAAAGACCATTCTTCAATCCTTTACCCTAGTCATAACTGACTAATGTTTGATTCCCCCCATTCAACATAGCCTAGCCTAACCTAACCAAACATAAGCATCTGTTGCAATCACAGGTACAAAAAAATACACAATTTGTATAATTCTATAGTAAATGTCAGACATATTACATATTACAATAATCACATACGCCTAGTCAAATTCTTTACATTTGTATAAATACACTACACAAATTAGAACAGATGTGTTCACAGCACAAGATGCGAGAAAACTAGAAAGATACTGTTGCCTGCCATGTCTGGCTACATCAACTTATGCTTAACATACTTCAGGTGTGTTGCATAAGCGCCATCCGTAAATAATGTGCACAGTGGGGATATTTTATGCAAGTCCAAATTTACTCAAGTCAAATTAACATAAGAAGTCAGTATAGGTATTGCCTTTAGGTACAGTACATTCAAAGACATTTCTACTCTGAAAAACAGCATATGCCGATCACCCACCTGACCAAATAAGGAGTTCTTGAAAATGATGAGCATACATACATACAGAACGCATTTCATTGGAATTTATCTGAGCATGTCTCAGCTCTCAGAACTGCTCAGCATTTCAATAAATCAATACATCCTGGTATACTGTGTGCAGCTACTAAAGAGTATCAATCAACTGACTTAAACTCAATGTTTACGTCTGTGTAGAGCTGGGTGGTATGACCAAAAATACTTAATTACCATATTATGGTAAGTTTTATCGGTTTCACGGTATACGACAGTATTTTCTTTTTTTTTTTTTTTTTTTTTTAAGTATGACTGGGCCTTTACCACATTTTACAGGACACATTTTTGTTTTACGTTTTTTCCATTGTTCCCATATTAACTATATTATTTTATTATTTGCCACTGAGCCTATCTGCTACCTTAATGATAACATACATTAACATGTTTGTCGGCTAACTGCTTATAGACAAACGGCTAATGTTAAGGTGTGCACCGACCAAGTTAGCATTTTTGATAAGTGTTTAATAGTTCAGTGTTGCTGGAACACGAACTTTACTGACCTCATGAAATTTCTCATAAAACAGGGATGTCTGTCTTTAAGGTGCTTCGCCAGGTTTGACGTGCTACTTGACTTTGTCGCCACAACTTTGTAGCACTGTTTGCATCCTTAGCCTTTCCATGCTCATCTGCAGAATACTTCCAAACTATACTGTTGCATTTTTTTTTAGCTAAAGCAGCTTGCGAATTGCCTTCAACTGCAGCATATGCCATGTTCAGCTAACTTGGTATGTATGTGTTAACCAGCGTGAATGCATTCAGCGGCTGAGAGGAGGGGCTGCGTGAGTGTGCGCATGCGTGCACGCGCTCCTGTGCTGTAACGGTGCTGTGTGAAGTGCGAATGAGGTGAAACTGTATTGTTGGTATCAATAATGGTGAAAATGAGTGAGTATCTAATCATACTAATTTCTAATATCGATTAGTATCTGAGAATTTTTTTTGCCAACCCCAGTGTCAGCATCAGCTATATCTTCCGTTTCTGATCTTTTTTAACAGTGCAGCAGTGAAAAAGGTCCCCCCTTAGTTTCCAGCTGTGCCGCTTTCCGAACGTTGTGTAGACTACTTAAACTGGTATTGCAGTATAAGAAAAATTTATATCATAACAACAATAAAACACATTTTTCAGTATGAACTGGTATGCCATCCAACACTACGTCTGTCATTCTCAACCTTATTAGCACCACGACCCTATTTCTACCATGACAGCCCAGTTGTGACCCTATAACAAGAATAAATTTAAATTAATGCTATGATCAAGCATTCAGTGCACTTTGCAATTTATGCCAATCAATGCCTATCGTACAAATCTGATTACATGCGCCAGTGAATTTCAAATTAAGCATCTGTGGTTTGGCTTCTTGAATTGGTTGAGCGTTTGCAGATCTAAGACCCGTTTATATAGCTTATGTCTAGGACTGGGGCTGGGAAATCTGATTGTGGATCAGTATAGGAGCTTGCCGATTTAAAAATGCTTATGTTTCCAACTATGCCTCGCGCTTGAAATAAATGATGCACCACCATGTTCATGTTAATTCTAAATACAGCTTTGATTATGATTATGACCACTGAAAAGGGATCCACAAAAATATACGCATAACACACACAGCTTTATATAAATCTGATAAAGCCAGTAAGGCATGATAGCTGACTCAAGTACCAAAGAAAGCAGCTTGCCTTCTGAGTCTAGGTCTTGCATAGTCAGTGTCTATTAGGCCATTAAAGGCAACAGGGAGTTTATAAAGAGAGAATGACAAGGAACACTTGAACAATATGGTTATAATGCAAATGTCCTGACACATAAAATCCCCAGAGCACAAACTGTATGGCAAAGAATACTTGTCACAACGAAATAGTGAGAAAAACCATTTAGGCAGTTAGTCTGCTAACAGTACCTCCAGTTGCTGTACAAGTTCACATTTAGCAAAATCAGAAAAAGTTAAACATATTTCAAGTTGATCAAAGGTAGCTGAACAAAGATGATGCACTTGTACAACAAAACATCTAAAAATTAACCTTACTGTTTAAATAAAATTGCGTTAAAAATTTAGACTATGAAAACACTTAAAGTTCATTTTCCAGTAAAAGATTGCATAATTTGTTTGCTACTTGTGACAACTGCCACATTACTGAGGACTCTATAATTTCAATGAGGATCAGAACACAATTTATGCCCCAAAGCAGGCAAAATTACAAGTGGCACTTGCAAGGTTATGTTTTAGGGTGTGCTCACACTAGGTGATCTGTACCGTGCCCAAGCACATTTGACTAGTGTGATTGGCCGTGACTGCATCACTGCCAGGCCCACTTGCAGAGGTGGGTTGTGGCACAGTTCAGTTGGACATGGGCATGATATTCATAGTGTGATGGCTAACTGTGTCTGAGCATGGAACACAGACATGACTTCAATGATGCTACTGGCACATGCATGCACATATGTACACTATATGTGAACTCTACCTGGAACAAATGGATCAGGTAGGCTATACAGGTTTTGGAGCGACAAATATTTAAACAATGTGTATGACAAATGAATGCAACACCAAAAAACTTTGAGTGGCAGTAAAATACGTGACTTTCATATATGTGCAGCTGTGTTGCATACTCAATAAATCTATGAGGGCCATGTATCATCAAGATGAATCCAAATAAACAACAAAATAAGGACAATAATCATGAAATCCACTGCGGCATGCAATAGCGCATTTCTTCTTGTGCTTTTTTCAATACAAAAAGTCACTCGGCGATGAGAAATGTGTACTCGAACCCAGAATGTTAAGTGCAACATGAGCGCAGACCACCAGGGGAGTGGGGACAGTCATGCTTGAGCACGGTACGCCCTTAGTTATGTTAAGGCCAATCCATACTTCACTTTTACACATGCATCTTCAGTGCGTACGAGGGGATGTAACGTAAATTGTCATCAGGGGTTATCTCGTTGGACTACTGCAGTCAGTGCATGTGTAGCTCACATTTTTACATCTAGCAGAAATCTTGTGCATCTGTGCATAACGACCGTACATGTGCAAGAAAATTGATTGGGCATTTTCAATTTCAGGTGGCAGCATGGACTTTACAGATCAGCAGTCAACAACATAGTAGTAGGGAAGAGAAGTTGTTGCTGCTGTTGTAGTAGTAGTTATGGTGTGCAGTATGAGGAGGGTTGGAGATACCCGCATATCTAATTTTTCATACTGTTCAGACATTATATTGAGGCGTATGATATTTTAAAAAGCAACACTATTCCAGCATTTTGAAATCATGACAATAACATTCACCAAACGGTTGGGGTCCAGCTAATTCTGTCATAAGGATTTCAAAATACTGTGGTATGCCATATGACCGTAATACCGCCAGGGTTTAGACTAATATTTAAATTTTCATTTCACTATATTGCTTGTGTTTGTTGCAATACATCTGTCCTCTCCTGTATGCATGCACCGACCACAACCATCCGAAACCAGGTGTAGTATGAACACAAGCTGCCACGCAGGCGATTGTCCCCAGGCTGAAAGTGCAAGCAGAAAAGTGAAGAATTAACTAGGCTTTAGGTAGTGTCTAGGCCAGGGGTCTCCAACTCTGGTCCTGGAGAGCTACTATCCAGTAGGTTTTCTATCCTACTTGGCTTCTGATGAGCCACATCTGTTCCTGGTATATACCTGAAAACAGGTGTGGCTCATCAGAACCCAGGTAGGATTGAAAACCGACTGGATAGTAGCTCTCCAGGACCGGAGTTGGAGACCGCTGGTCTAGGCAGTTCTCCATACCAGACAGAATCCTTGAGATTCACTACTGGAAAGGACAAGCAAATCATGAAATCTAAAATGGAAAATGCAGTTCAAGTAAGTACCAGGCAGCCACTTATATTTATTATATAAATAAATGCAAACAAATACATTTATTTAAAGATATTTCAGTAAAATTAAAATTGTGTGTACAATTCCTAATTCAAATAATTACATTTAACTGCATTTAGAATACACCTCTGACATCAAGAGAATAAAGATTAATTTCCCAAGCTATGTTACAGTAGGTAATAATTCAATTTTATTTATATAGTGCTTTAAACAACAGTCATTGTCACAAAGCACTTTACATATAACTGGCCTGAACCCCCACCAAGCAATCCTGAGGCGACAGTGGCAAGGAAAAACTCCCTCTAGCAGGAAGAAGCCTTGAGAGGAACCTAGACTCGAAAGGGGACCCCATCCTCCTCTGGGGGAGCAGGGGGAGGACATGTGGACTTGTGAAAGTTTTTTTGTTACATCTCCACAGTATAGTCTGAAAATGTAGATATTCTGTATGTTAGGAGACATTTGGCCAAAATTAAGATTCTCTAATTTATATTTTCAAAGAAATCTTGATCCAGTACTGCTCTCAACACCATGCTTTAATGAAACAACCTCAGCAAGGTGGCAGCGTTTAATTTCAAAATGATGGGACATTAAACCTTAAAGCATGGTTCTTTTAAGTGCAATACACATATAGTTAGTTGCAATGCATCATTGTTGGGTCATAAACCATCCCTAAGCAGAATAACACCCCCTTGCTGCATCATATAAATTGTTTCATTCAGACTGATTAAGGAAAATTTCCATGAACTAAAAAGAAAAATAAGGCTTTTAAAAGTAAATTTGTATATAGAAAAATCAGTCGCCTACACACCAAACCGTATGATTAAAAAAGGTCAGGAGGTGAGTATAGCATGGCAAGAGACCAGGGAATTTTCAGTAAACAAGTTTCAAGCTTTTTCTGAAAAATAACACTTCAGTAAGTTGACAGACATAGACCCTGATCTACTTTACAGTGTACATAACAGATTACACTTTAAGACATTTTCAACTTACAGCAAGTCTAAGAACTAATTTAATAAGTGCTAAACTGTCACTTTAACCAAATATGAATTCAATCACAAAATGAGTGTATCTATGTACTGGAACTGAATTTAAAATACATTCACAAATTATTCATTCTCAGGTGTTATATTTTGCCTTATCTGGCAGGTAGCATAAGAAATTATTTTTGTTTAATCCCATGAAGGTAAGAGGTGAAGCTTAATTCCATGATCGATACTTGTGATCATGGGCTCGTTTGTTACTGTAATATCCATAAATGAAGATGAAATTGGCATGTGTGGATCCACTCGCAGCCCTGCATACGTAGGCATTAATGGCCTTCCCTGGATGCTCAAACATGTGTGCTGTGGGTTTTATTTCGGATGCACAGATCCCCACAATGAAAATGCAAGCTACCGACGTCTTTACTGATAATTCCAAGGACATCAGTGACAAGCAGTTGTGTGCGGCCACTTTACAACCTCTATACAATAGACCACTGTTATATAATTAATCAATTAGTTAATCAATTGCAATTTGGTGTTTTTGGGAAGATGACAATAAGAGCGGAGTAAACGCATGAGGCGTGAAGTTAAGAAATCGGCTCCTCCTGAATTGAAAGTTAGAGTTGAGCAACAATACCTGTCATTTCCCAGCTAATGCAGAAATTGTAGGGATTGACACCGAGAAACTGAAACGGGATCTAATGCCACATTGTTCTCCCCCGCAAAAATCAACCTCTTCTCCACTACATCGATTGCCCATCAACCGGGCTAACCTAAAGCAGACACGGGCCGACGCCATATTGACGGAGCAAAATGGCTGCTGGGACCATTAGCTAACAGTTACCCAGCTAGGCACAAGCTGCTCCGTCCACCTCTACCTTCCCATTGACGGCAGGATGATAACAGCGGGAAAGGCATATTAATAAGAAGGGCACAAAGCCAATAAAACTACAAGGTAAGAAGGGGCAGCTTCGCTGCTCTTCGCCTGCTAATGAAGCTGGGTATCCGGCTAGCTGGATAACAGCCGTATCTATCAACCATGCCTTTTATAAAGGGGCGTTACTACACGAAGCAGTAACACAACTAGCTACAGTAACACAGTTAGCTACATAACCAGTGTGCGATGTTACTTAACGGACATGACAGCCGCCGGAAAGCGGGCTGTTCTGTACCTGCAGTTCGGCCCTCTCCACTTCCCAGTGCGCCCTCTCCATCTCAAAGCGGGCCCATTCGTGCTGGATGTAGTGTAGGATACCCGGGATAGTGTACTGCTGCGGTCGAGGCATATCGTCCTGCTGCTGCACCATCGCGGTACCGCCTCCGGCCCCAATTTGGGGAACAACGTTATTATTGCCTTGCTGCGCTGTCTGCTGCGCTCTCGGAGCGGCCATTCCTACTCCTCCGGGGTGTTCATCCATTTTAAAAGTGGGCAAACAGAAGCTGCTATCGCAACCCTGTTTTCGCACAACTCCCTTTTATCACCTCTTCAAATATGTCTTAACACGTTTATCTCTCCTTTTTGTTTTTCAAGCGCCCTCACTTGTATAGTATCGTAGGTTATGCTGTAATACGCTGTGTAGATTTGGTATCAAAGCAGCACGGACTTCCCGGCCGCCATTAGTTCTTTCCCTGGATGTGAGTCTCCTCGCTGCAGGGGTGAGAGAGAGAGAAGGGGTGCGCGTTGCATGCTGGGATACGCTCGGCCTGTGCGTTTGCCATAGTTCGTCCAAATAAAGTCCTATACAAACATGGAGCACGCGTTAGTACGTGATGCCAAGCAGAAAAAACACATGGGTACTGCGGTACACAACAGGGAAAAACAACGTGACCGGGATTAACAAAAATTAGGCGTGTCTAATAATATTTGATCAACCGGGAACAATAACAAAATGACAAGTGCTGAATCGCATTGTGACTATAACTGAGGCTTCTTGAAGTAAAAGTAAATTTTATATTAAAAATCAGAACTTTGGGGGAAATAGCCAAAAACCCAAATGGCTTACGTGTAATTATGTACATTAATATTTTACGAGACTGCTGAGATATTTCTTTCACCTGCAGCTCATCTTAAATCAAGTAGTATCGGTATTTTAGTAAAACCGGACACAGACGGGCAGATATTAGCTATGTTTAGGCTGATCAGTAATCGTATTGCCTGAGGTTGGGATACGTATGATTTTGGGACATCCTCAGACGCTTTCTCCTTAACGTAATAACTAAAAATTTCTTCGACGGATCTTTTCAAACACTGTAGGCATAATGTCTGAAGTATGAAGTGGAATTGATGAAATTTTGAGAGAGGTCGCTCCAAAATTTAAGCAACTGCGCTTAGTGGCAGCAAAGGGAAAGGTGAATCTTGTGAATGTCATAAAATGAAAAAAATATTTCGTGAATTGTATTCCTGCTTCACAAATACATTATATAGATACAAATCTACACCTGATTTCATTTTGAGACAAAATGCGCAAAAAATAAAGCAGGTGCATTGTATGGCAGCAATTAAAGGACAGTGGTAGAAGACAGAATCTTGTGAACACAGTAACACTGAAAGCATGTTTGGACCTTTTTCAGACCTTTCAGACACATTGGAATGGGACAAAATGGAAATGATAAAATATTAATAGAGATCACCCAAAAATTGAAGCACTGCTACACTGCGGTAGCAAAAAAGAGGAGTTTCAGACACTTGGTCCCGTTAGCGTGATAACAAATTTAGCAAATTGAAACAACGGCACTTAGTGACAACCAAGGCAAGGGTGATTTTTATAAGGCAATTGACCCTGTGATAGGATAACTCTATTTAATATTATTTTTCTGTTAACTCTATTTGATCTTTGGACCTTATTACCACTTTACAAAAACAGTATATGCATGAAAATCGACACCTAATAGACACCAAAATCACCCCAAAACTGAAACAACAGCGATAGAAGGCAGCAGAGGCCAAAAGCAGTGGCTGCAGTTCCCATTATGTGAAAACAGCCATCTGGAATCTAAACATATTCCCCAGGGAGGCATCGTCCCGGAGGTATCCTAGATAAATGCTTGAACCACCTAAACTGGCTTCTATCGACACAGAAGAGCAGCAACTCTACTTTGAGCCCCCTCAAATATCTGAGCTCCTCATCCTATCTCTATGGCTGAGCCCAGCCACCCTTCAGAGGAAACTCATTTTGGGCGCTTGTATCCACAATCATACCAAACTCTCACTCTGTCTGTACTGGTATCTGAGGGCCTGCAACAAAAAACCTTGTACCCCATTCTCCCAGAGCACCTCCCCAGGACCTCCTGATGGACACTATCGTATGCCTTTTCAAAGATCTCAGAACACATGTAGACTGGTTGGGCAAACTCCTATGTACCTTTCAGTATCCTTATGAGGGTGAAGAGATGGTCCAGTGTTCTGCTACCAGGACTGAATCTGCATTGTTCCTTCTGGATTTGAGCTTCAACCAATGGGTGGACCTTCCTCTCCAGTTCCCGGCAGAGATCTTCCCTAGGAGGCTGAGGAGTGTGATCCCCCTAAAGTTGGAAGACAGCCTCTGGTCCCCTTTCTTACAGATTGGGACCACCCCCCCAGTCTGCCAATCCAAAGGCACTGTCCCTGCTGCCCATGCAATGCTGAAGAGGCCACGAGGATCGATAAAAGTATCAATTAAACATCAAAAACTCCTGGTGAGCCCTACCACCAAGTAGTTGTTTGACGACTATTATGACCTCAACCTCAGCAATGGCCAAGTCCTCTTCTGATTTTTCCAGCACTTCTTCCTCCATGGAAGGTGTTTCAGTGGGATTTAGGAGATCCTCAAAATACTCTTCCCACTGTCTGACTATATCCCTAGTTGAGGTCAGCAGTTCTCAATTCCTGCTGTAAATAGCATTTGTGATGCTGCTTCAACAGAATCATAGAGTGAATGATCAATGAAGTAATGAATGAATGTTACATTTCTATAGCGCATTTCAAGACCTAAAACACAGCATGTCGAAAACTGACGGGCTCGACAAATATGCCAGACAGGCCGGACATAACATCAACACCTACGAAACCCAAGTGATGTGCATAAACTCCACCCCCACAGCACCCATCCAGGTGAATGGACCACCACTCGAGTTTGTGGAGGACTTCACCTACCATGGCAGCCTTATCAGCAAGGACAACGCTGTCCATGAAGACATTAGAGCAATGCTGGGAAAGGCTCAGGGTGCCTTTTCCCAATTCCGTTCCATCTGGTGGTCTGAACAATGCAGCCTAAACACAAAGATCCTCCTGTACAACAGCAACATAAAATCTGTCCTCCTATATGGTTCAGAGTCTTGGCACGTGGTCAGTACAGACATGAAGAAACTTGAGGTCTTCCACAACATGCCTCAGATGAATCTGCCAGATCTTTTGGCCCAACAAAATATCCAACCAACAACTATACAAGTAAACAAACAGTCAAAGCATCACCAAGGACATTACATTGACGCTTAGGAGGCTTGGACATGTGTTAAGGATGGAGCAAAACCGCATTCCAAGAGTTGCCTTTAGATGGATACCACCTTGAAATAGAAAATCGGGAAGACCTAAAAACACCTGGTGTAGAACTGTGGTACAGGAGCTTCAAAAGTTGAACCTCTCATGGGGAGAAGCACAGCATGCTGCAAAGGACCGCATGTGATGGAGAGAGCTCACTGAAGCCTTATGTCCCACAAGGGACAGAGTGGATTGATGATTGATTGATGAAAGCACTTTACAGAGCCAGTGGGGAGCCACTTCAACCATTACTAGTGTGTATGATGGTTAGTCTGGATGATGCGATGGCAGCCGGTCTGCTCCAGTACACTCACCTCACAGTAGTAAAAGTGGTGAAGGAGCAGGAGAAATTTCATCAGTTAGATATAGAGGATGATTATGAGGGCAGATCTGAAAGGTCCACAGTGGGAAATTTTAGTCAGAGCATCAGGGTACCACTCCTACTCTATTGAAAGATGCTCAAGGATCTTTTATGACATCAGAGTCAGTGCCTCATTTATATATCATATTTACAGTGTAGTGTCCATGTCACTGCACTGGGCATTGGGATTCACACCTACAGGATATTGAGCAACTCATTTGAATACTTCACATTTTCATTTGGAATTTGGAGATCTTATTCATCTTGAGCCAAGCAAATATGAAATGCATAGTACACAGCAGGTGTGCCACTGTAAGAAAACACTGAAATTAGCCTCGCCCTGATTGGTTTTATACCTGAAAAACAGCTGGCAACATGGCATTTGAGCAATTTATTTGAATAAGAAACCACATTTCCGAATGAATACAAAGAAACCAAATTTTGCCAAATGAAAATACTGCAGTCTCAAGAAATTATAATTACAAGCTGACTGTACACACTCTACTCATCTCTCCAAAAAAGTCACATGATTAAATTCTTCCATTGCAGTGTTCCCTACATTGAAAATTGCTATCATACTGCTGTTGATAAAAAAATCCCAAATGGGGAGGCTAGCAATGAAAAATTAATATAAACTTTATTTTCGGAATATTCTTTTATAACGTCATGCTGCACAATTTGAGAATCGCTGATCTGGGGGCTAAGTCTTTGTTTTTGTCCTCTGCTGCTCTGTATTGATGTTGTTTCAATTTCGGAGTGATTTAGGAGTCTATTGGGTGTTGATTTTCAGGTGTGATTTTCATCCATATAATGTTTTTGTGAAGTGGTAATAAAATCCATCGAAGATCAAATAAAGTTAATAGGATAACTCTGTTTGATATTATTCTATCACAAGGTCAAGTGTCTTATCTAAATCACTCATGCCTTGGTTGTCACTAAGTGCAATTGCTTCAAATGTGCCACAGTTTTTCCCAGAATTTGAAAATGTCCGGTAAAAGTCTCGAAAAATCTAGCAAATAATTTATGAATTATCATACTCATAAGATTAAGTATCTGAGGCTTCCTTCTCGATGTTGCTATGTGGTGCTGCTTCAAGTTTTGGAGTGATTTGATTAAAAATTGGTCCAGATGTTCACTTACAACCCGTCTGTCAATTCATGTACTTTTGAGTTAATGCTAATGGGATCAAGTGTTTTTTGTTATCACAATACAGCACTACCTCAAGTGATCTGCTTCAATATTTTATCATTTAATTTTATAATCACTTGTGAAATATGTCTACAAAATTTATAAAAGATCCATAACATACTTTTAGTGTTACTGTGTTCACAAGATGCCGTGTCTTCTACAGCTGTCCTTTACTTCCTTTTCTGCCACATGCCACTGCTGCTTCATTTTTTGGGAAATTATTCTCAAAACTAGGTGTACATCTTCATTCATAGAACATTTTTCTGGAGCTGTAATAATATAATCAATTCACCCTAAGTCAAAATTCTGACATAATTGTTTCTCCTCCAGATGGCGTAAACGAGCTTCCTTATGAATATTAGAGATTGAGTTGTATTGAAAATTAAAATGTTGTGTCCTGTTTCGAACCAATATCAGATGTGATTTGTCTCATATTTTTTTGACCGTGCAATTGTTACCTTGACTGACTATTTCATGAGCATATTAAATAAAAGCATTATATAGTATTGAGTGAACCGCTCTACTGGAGTGCACTACATATGGTATTGTATCAAGAACACAAAACTCAAAAGGTTCAAATCCCAGGAAGGACATACAAACTGTATGGACATACAAATACAGATTAGGTGGATGGAGCAGGTGATGAGGTTGTCCATGGAATACAGTGCTGTGGTTTCTGACAGCACAGATTCTGGTTTTTGGGGTAGTTTGAAAATGAAGCCAGGTGTAGATCTTCATCCATATTATATTTTTTGTGGAGCAGTAATAAGATACATCAAATACTTTTTGACTTACCGCATTCACAAGGCCAAATGATGTCTGCTTTTACGGGTCCTTTTACCACCACTAGGCGGCGTTGGTCCAATTTTGATTTTATCTGTTTTTTTGAGTTATCTTAACAAAATCAAGTGTCAAAACTCTTTGTTATCACTGCACGGCACTGTTTGAGTTTTGCGGCGATCTGTCTCAAAATGTGATCAGGTACATTTTGTCACCACATGTAATGTCTCAGCATAAGAAATATAATCATGTTTTGGCAAACTGCTTATCTGTATTTATTAAATGCTAATTAAATTTTTATATAGGGGGAAACTCTGCTATTTGACAATGATCAAGTTTCTGCTGATGGTCAACAAACAAGGGCAGACTCGGCTGTCCAAATACTACGAGGACATAGACATGGGCAAGAGGGCTTCTTTAGAGGTGGATGTCATCAAGGGCTGCCTTTCACGCAGAAAAGATGAGGTGGGCAGACACCGAAGTTACATCTATGATGTATGAATTACTTCACACATGTCCTCCTTTGATTAGTTTTGGGGAGTAAATGGAGTAAGGTTCAGAAGCTACAGAGGTCACTGATTTGGGTTTGAAGCAGAAATGACTGGTCTAGCTATGACGGCCATTCCTCCCTCAATGTGTGAGACAGTAAGGTAACATTTGGTAGTCAGAAAACTTAAAGAAACAATGTTGCAAGTATGTTTTCCTTATGTTTGTATAGATTTCTTCAGTGTGCATTTTCCTTTTTCCTTCCACAATCCAAAGGTCATGCTAGTTAATGAATATGATTAATATGTAAGGATATGCAAGATTCATGGCCTGAGATGTCTTCTCATTCCCTTGCAGTGCTCTTTTGTGGAATACAAGGACTTTAAGCTAGTATATCGCCAATATGCTGCCCTCTTCATCGTTGTCGGGGTCAGTGACACTGAGGTAAGTCAAGTCTCAACCGTGGTTCCAGTTTGATGTTACTAATTATCAAAAATGTAACTGCCTATATGGTTTTTTGGCTATTAGTAACTGATGCATCTAATTGGGAATCCGCACTTCAAAAAACAGTTCAAAAACTCCGTGCCTCATAGTACCTTAGACTTTCAATTTCAGATTTTCAAAGTAATTGCTATTTCAAATGCGTTTGAAGCAATATTTTTGTAAAAATCTAAGCACTTGTATAATGTATATTTATAGGCTAATATTTTCATAAAAATAACATTATGATGAAGATATCCCTTTCAGCACATTTTGGTGTAAATTCCTGACCTGGACCATACATGAATGCACAAATTGTCAGGCTGGCCCTGCTCTGCAGCCAGACTAAACAATTCTAGACTCAGCTCTGAAATACAATAAAATGATGTGATTGGCTAATGAATGAGCACAACTCAGACCTCGTTTGTCGTGTTGCTGCTACAATATTGTAGCAGTTTAACTGTAAAGTTTACAGTAAATCAAGATTTTGAGTTTTATACATAGTTTAAAAGCAACAGCTCTAATTAATGGATAAAATCGATTTGTCACTCGTGTGTGTGCAATTAAAAAAATGATTATGTAAGCAACACGTTAAACTGCATGTTAAGAAGTTCAAATAATGTGTGCAGTCATTTTAACTTTCTGTGCTTGGTGGCAAGGTGCACCCTGCCATAAGAAATATTTGAAATCTATTTTTAAATAGTCTGATATATGTTCTTTTGCTTGCACAGAATGAGCTTGCAGTTTATGAACTGGTACACAATTTTGTGGAAGTACTGGATAAGTATTTCAGCCGTGTGGTAAGTTCTACATTTTCCCCCCACTGGATTTTTCTGTGAAAGACCTTAGACTATCCTGTAATTATCCTACTTTAGAGCAATTGATCCTACAGACATGGTGCCAGTTCATAAAACTAAAATCACTTAACTTTCAGATCTATAGTTTGAATATAACCTTATTGTTCAGCAGTTTATGTAAATATATAGTACAATTTCATTGTGGATAGTAAGAGAATCAAGGAACGAGCTCTGCAAAGACAGTATGTGTGAAGCTGGGCAAGACAAAAATCTTTAGGAACTAAATTTCAGGTGTAAGTTATAGGCTACATCTTTCATGTTCAGTTTGGCCATGCATAAAAAGTTAGACTGATTTTATTCAGTAGCAACTTCAGACAATATTCTATTGAATAGGCAGTGCGGATGTAAGTTTCAAAATATATTTTTAATATGCTTCACATGGATACAAGAAGTTGTCAGACTGGAAGCAACTACCTGTCAATTTCAAAGGTTCAAGCTCTAGTTGGGCAATTCATGGACAGATCTCGAACAGTTCCTACATATGTAAAATTGATGCTGCTATTAAATCTATATGACAAAATGATGTAGCAGCAGTTCTGCAGAATGACCTAGATAAAATTATGAAGTAATTTATTGTAGTACATACTAGAAGTTTTATTAGTTAACCTAGAATACTGTAAATCTTGCACCTTTTGAAATTGTGGCTTAAAAGTTTGTCATGAAAGTTAAAAGCTTATTGTTACACAAAGGCAAGTGGGGAATGAGCTAAGTATACTAAATCTTGAGATCAACCCTGAATGATGACGTTTACACAGTCATGAACACGATTAAAGAATATAATCTACCAGTCTAATTTAAATCAGAACAAAAAACTTCCATGAAGGTTTAAATTAAGATGCAACTGTCTATAGTCTTTAATACTGCATACAGTTTTACATTAAAGATCCAAACAAGCAGGATGATCTTGTGTATAAATATTAAGGTCTCACAAATGTAAATGTTTTCTCCCCTTCAGAGTGAGCTGGATGTATCCTTTTCAAAACAAGAGCACCCAAGCAAATGATTGTTTATATTTTATCATGTTTAACACTTTTCTAAAGAATAGAAAAAAATTCTAATATTACTACATGGTTTTCAGGGAATGCTTCTGGCTGTGACTAGTCTTAACTTTAGGTCATCAGATCATGTTCAACCTGGAGAAAGTACATATCATCCTGGATGAGATGATTCTGAATGGACACATTGTGGAGACCAATAAGACCAGCATCCTCACTCCATTACTGGTTCTGGATAAGGTGGCAGAGACTTAGCATGAGAGCTGAAGTGCAAAGTCATTTGCATGGCTACATATATTCATCTGGAAATAAATAAAATTGAGAAATAACCTTTGTTGGTTCATAATTCCAAACAGTTTTCAGGCTTATTAACAAGACAACAGGATTGATACTGCAAACATTTTAATGATTACTTTTGGAGCATACACATTTGAAAATATTTTTTTAATTCAAACTGCAACGAGTTAAATAAGTGTTTATAATATACAAAGAAAATACAAGGGGAAGCTTAGCTTGCTTTTTCACTTTTAAACGTGCCTAGCACCCAGAACCAGTGTTTTGTTGCTATAGCTTTATTGTAAAATTACACAAATGCACTCAGGGTTTAACTTCATCGCAGGGCAGTAAATCAATCAAAATGTACTCACACGGAAACAAAAGCAAAAAGGGTTATGCTGGTAAGGTACAGAGAAAATAAACCTAATATTCAAACAGTGCAGGCACTAGTAAAACTTGATGAGGAAATGCCCAAACACTCTAGTTACAGCTCTACAGAAGCAGGTGCCTGACATCCACCAGCAACCCCATGTCACTGAAGAAAGTAGCGGAACAAGCTGCCGGTGTTCAACCCAGAGAACTATGTGGAACTTAGCAAAGATGTTCACATCCAGGGGATAAAAGCATGATGCTAGAGAAAACAAAGGGACTGCCCTGGCTTCCAGTCTCTCAAGCCCTTGAAGCAGCACAGAGTGCAAGGGTACATGGTTTGGTGATGAAAGTGGCGTGATGAGTTGCTCCACTTGCTCTTCATCAGTAGCTAGTAGAGTTAACATGGAACTGTTTTCTAAGAGCTCTGAGAAAGAAATGGGGGAGCAGATAGGAAGTCTGGAGGACAGATTTTTTTTCCGCAACAAAACACTACAGGCTTCACCATTTTGAAGGAGGGTCTGTCATTTGCGTAGATGCTCAGTTCAGGTGAAAGCCCTTCTCCATTGTGGCAGCGAGGAGACGCTCCCTCATGATCTCTTCGGATGAGTACTCGGGTAGTTTCAGGTAGTGTACACATGTGTTCACTGACGGGTAGCTAGCATCTGTCGCATCCACCTGTTTAGAGAGAGACCACATTTTGTGTTCCCAGTACAATTATTTAAAAATAAAATTCCCAAAAGCAGTAATGCTAAACAGAAAGCAATCTTTTTTCCTGCTCATTTCTTAAATTGAATGTCTCCTGCCACTTCCATCTATGGTATATTTGTTGTTGCACATGTAATTGTTACTTGGCTGATGTATTTATCCAAAATATACTTTTACATAAAATGACTGAATAAGTTTAAAAAATAAATTTTAAAAATGGAGAACAAAGGATTTGTATTATATAAAAGCAGTGCCTTGTCCACAAAGCTGAACTATATGTCCAATCAGAGTACATAACTAGTTACTCTTATCCAAGCTTTTCACTTTTAAATTACACATTTAATGTCATCTTGGTTAAAGCAGGTTATAAAGCATCTTGGTTAAATTCCATTTATCTACAGTAATAAATATCATTACCCAGCAAACACACTCGTCAGAGGTATCTAAGGTGCCCTGGATCAAAGAAGTCATTCATACCTTCCGAACAATAGTGAGCCGGGGGTGTAGATTTGCAAGACCACCAGGGGGCAGAGTGGAGCAGCCTGTAGTAAACTGGAGGAATGCTTTTCTCTCATCTGAAGACATGCCGCAGAGTACACGCACAAAGCGCAGGAACCCATGGCTGTTGAAAGGTAATTTCAGCACTTGTTACGATGATGAAAAGCTGGGTATAGACATCATTACAGAAGTACTAGTACATGTAGTAAGTATCACTGCATCTTTGAGACAGAAATTCAAACAGCTTAACCCAGTTCATACAGAATCACTAACATTACATTTGTTCTACTACAGTAAGGGCCTTGTGACCAGGTGTTCTGCATCAAAGGGGATTCATGCAATAGTTCCAAAACTTTTGCCTGGAAAAAAATAATTGTGACCCCTCTCTTTCCTAACCTAACAGCAGATGCTCTGTTTCATGGGTGTCAAACTCCGGTCCTGGGGGGCTGTAGCCCTGCACATTTTTGGGTTTCCCCCCATTTAACACACATGATTCAACTCCTTGTGCTAATTACCACACAGCTCTTGAGCTGAATCAGTTGTGGTGGAATAGGAAAAAAACTAAGTTACACTGGGCTCTGGCCCTCCAGGAATACAGTTTGACATAAAATTTGCCAACTGGGGTGTGTTCTCCATGATTAACAGGGGTGTTGACACAAAAAAGATGATTAAAAGACAGTTAAGTGTCACTGGACTAGAGGATATGTATATTATGTTTCCTTGAACAAAACCAGGCCACTTATATGAGCATTCTACATACCTGTCTCGGGTGTAACCCAACTTAGGTTCAGTGTAGTTTACGACATCCTCAAAGGTCCAGGAAGGGGACTGATTCCCACACAGGATCATCTGCACTTCTTTGTGACTGAAGGAGCTCAGTTTTTCCATCGGGAACACACGATTAAAGCCATCTTCCAAGAGAAAATGATGCACATTATACTACACAGGCAAAGTTATACTATGCATGCAACTTATTACATCAACAGTTCAGCTGCAAATTAAGGTATAATCAAAAACTTCAGTGCACACATAAAGACTGCTGTGTGTGTAATGGAAAGTAGACTGCACCAGACTGACCTCTGAAAGCTTCCATTTGTTTTTGGATCCCAGTGTGCATGCAGAAATCAAACATGAGCTCCACATACTCCTCTGCATTCTCCATGGTCACCATCTGGAATAGATGCACATAAGGAGTTTTGGACCACAGAAGACACCATACCTTGGATCAGAAGTGGTACTTGGGCAACTTCCCTACCTCATCTTCTCCATTGGGCTTCAGGTCTACAACTGAAAATCCATGTACTTTAGAAGAAGGGCAAAACTGGAAATTTAATCTAGAGCAGAAAAAGGCACAAGTTATTTTTCAGAAAAAATATAAAATTTTCAGTATTTCCAAAAAAACAACAAAACTGAACTCGGATAACCGAACAAATGTATGTTTGTGTGTATTTCTGTGTGTAAAGCTGCTGAAAAAAATATACAGAGACCACAAATTTGCATTTTTAAACCCTGGTTTAATCATGGTTCTGCTGGCAGTCGGCTGCAATGAACAGCAGGTTGCTTCCAGGATCAAAATTTCTGCAGTACACAACAATAAGGTGAAGTTGGAGACACTGGGAAAGACCAGAAACCAGCCAGGTTAAAGGGAGGAAGCAAGTCTCTAATACCAGAGATGACTGTAAACTTATCCGACAATGCCTCATGAACTGTAAGATGACATCAAGTGACCTTCAAAAGGAATGGGAAACATTAAGTGCAGGTGTGAAGTGCACTGCTGCAACAATTTGTATCAGGCTCCTAAAAGCAGGACTGAAGTCCCATAAAGCAAGAAGGAACCCGTCATTAATGAGAAACATAGAAGAACCAGGCTGCAATTTGCAATATAGTATATACTTGGTTCATTTAAGGTTAAAACAATCATTTTCTTTGGACCCATTAATACTTATTAGGAAATGAGAAAGGAGGACTACTAAATACGTGAAATTCAGGCAACCAACTGATAAGTGAAAAATTACATCTAAGTTGCTTAATATGCATGACAGGTAAGGAAAGGTGAAAAGCTGAATCTGAAAGTGCTGTGGTAAATATAATTCAATGAATTTAGAGCATGTGTATTTGGCACTTGGCTGTAAATGCCAAGACTGATTTCCAGTTCATCAATCAATTTCAGGCACGGTACATCTAAGACAGATGCTGGTGTATTCCCACTTTTTCCAGCAGCTGTTTTTTACAGGTTTCACAGACGTCGCTTAATTTTCAGCTGATTATGTCATAAATGTGTGTGTGTGTGCATGAGTTTGTATAAAATATATTTCTTTCACCATTAAATTATTTGCCATTAAATTCAGAAGTACACAACGATACTACAATCTTATCACTGCAAGCAGCATTTTTTGTAAGCGCTTATCCTACTCAGGGTTACGGGGGTCCAGAGCCTGTCCTGGAGGCTATGGGCACAAGGCAACCTCAGGGCACACTCATACACCATTCTTTATTTTCACTAGCAATTTTACATTTTTAAATTCTGGAATTATCTGCTGTGTGCTGAGTGTGGAAGGCAGATTGTTTGACAATGAAAAAACATGCAAAAATACAAAATTGGACCAGAAGTTAAAGCCACTTTCAACTGACATGAAGGCACCAATGTCAAAATGCAGAAAAATATTGGAAAATAACCACTGACTTTTTTTAAACAGTAGCCTGCTAATTTTATGTTTGGGAGCAAGTGTAAGTACCTCTATGACAAAGTACAGGGGGTTCTCTTGTCAATATTTAAATGTCTGGTAAAAATAGGTAACAAGTAAGAGGTAGAACTCACCCCAGGTCCTCAATACTCAGAGAGGGTCCAGAGCCAGTAGGGTTCTTCAGTACAAGGTCTTGCAGACGAGTGTTCTTCTCATCCTCTGACAGACTCTTGTTGCCTAGGATTTGCCTGCGTTTCACTGCCAGATCCTTGATCTCCTTCAAGAACTTTGCCCGATGGGGGTTGACTAGTTCAAAGTCCTCCCAGGTCAAGATACCATGGTACCAAGCTGGGGGCTTGGGTTTAGGTGGGTCTAGGATGAATTCTGACTTGGAATCCTCATCAAAGCTGCCCACCGAATAGGTGTCATGGCCCTCCTCAGTGGAAGCTTCCGACTGGATCTCGCTGAAGTGCAGGTCGGCCTCACCATGAGACTGGTACAGCAGCTTACTCATGTTGCTTTTGATGTCGCCCATGCACAGCAATTTAAAGAAGGGTTGGGAAATAGGCAAGTCCACAAGTCTATTGTCCTGGATGCACTTAGCAAGAAAGATGCCCAGAAAGAAGAAAAGCTTTCTCAGGCGTTCGAGCTCATCGCTGTCCTGGGGGAAGGGGGCCGGAAAAAGGCCACAGGAGCGTTGCACATAGTAGCCTGGAGGCTTCAGACCCCCTCCCAGGTCCACCTGTAAAGTAACACAGAAGACTGAAGCACACCTCAGACTGGTTTACGATTAATTACTGTAAAGGTTACTACACCGGAATACAAAAATGACCTGATAAGGAGAATTTGTAACATATTCTTTCTTATCTTAAAAATAATTTCTTAAGGGTACCGCAACACCTCTCTATAGGTGGACAGCTTCTTATGAAAAGAAATATTAGAATAAAGCTTCTGATGCCCTACATATAGGTGACCACATTGCAGTACTGCATTAGATACGTCATTTGGCAAATAAAGCAAACCTGTCGAGACTCGTCATCTGGAAAGTCATCGTCACAGAGCCAGATGCCGAGAGAGGTCCTCTGGAACTCTGCTGCCACAAGTGCATAAAATTCCAGTGTGGGCCCAAGTCCAGTGCCCTCCTCTCCCAAAAACTCCACCTTGGCACAGGAGAAAATCACCACCATCAGCAGTCATCTAAGTTAAAATTAATATTTGGTTAATTTTTTTTCTTTTAAGCAAAAAACAGTATCCACTATGAAACGTTATTTGAATACAATATAATTGAAAACAACAGATATGAACTATGGGTCTAATAATAACCAATAACAATTTGCAATTATTTCTTGCATCCAGATATAACAGATTCATCTCTGAAGAGAATTCAGAACCAAAAGTGGTAAATTATTTGATCAACAGGCAAATTTGCCTTCAACTGGGTGACGCTCAGTTGGATCATGCAGTTTGAGTCTTGCTTGCAGCTGTCTGACAGAGTGTTATTGTTAGTAAACATCCTATGTTTCACACTATGTGCCCCCCTGTACTATTCTGGGTTTTCACAAGATTAACAAAAAGAGCATGAGATAAAGATTCATTCAAGATGATGGAAAATGTACCATTTGTAATCATAACTTAAGTGTGGAACAAGTAGGACAGCACAGCTTTAAGTGTCTAAAACGAAATCCATCCAGTAAAAATACTCTGTAAAAATTCAAAAAGTATATTTAGCAGTCAAGTAGTTAAATATCAACATGAATAATGCAGGGTACCTTTTCACCTTTTAACTGTAGCACTAGCTTACCTCGAGGACAGACTTTCTGTCTGCATGGATCTGCATGACGCTCTCGGCCCAGTCCATCATGTTCTCCCCTCGGGGCACTTTAACCCTCTCGTGTTTTAGCCGTCCTACACGAAACTCGCCTGGGTCGTCCCGCCGTACTGTGGTGGCCGGGCGTGAGCGCTCCATGGTGGCTTCCCGTCGGTTCTGGAGCCACACGATTGCCCTGCAGAAAGGGAGTTTCAAGGTTACTGCAAGATAAGCAGGAATTGCCTCTTCAGTTGAGGCACAGGATAGATGAACAGACACAGGGGATACAAATAGAGGACAAGGCTGCACCTTGAGGCTCCGAATGCAGTACATGTGAAGTAAAGCTGCCGGGTCTCAAAAGGGATGAGGAAAGGGCACTTGCTGGTGAGCTGCTCACACCAGTCTGGGAGGGCTCCACTCGCCAGTGCCAGTGGCTCCTGGAAGCCAGAGGCACAGCAAGGCAGAATGGCTTTAAGTTAACAGCACGAATGCATGTTTAAAGACCTGCAGACTGAACAACAATTTTCACTTAATCACCTCTATCTGTTGAAGAATTTTGGTAGTGATTTTTTTGCTTGTGAATTCCTCAGGTGGTGCATTAAACTGCACATCATCTACTTCTAAAAAAGAGGAAGAAAGAAAAAGATTTAATAAGAAGCACAGAATACTGACATACTGTTATATTGTACCTCTTGGCATTGCAGGAGTACCTGGAGAACTGTATCATAGAATTTCAAGGCTCTTATACCTGAAAACATATATTCCTTCCACTATGCTTCAAATTAAAAACATTCATGAGGAATTATGACTCAGGTATAGAAAATGACATTTAATTTAAGCTACATGCTTGTCACAAGCTTGTTAGAAGGCTACAAAGCCTGTTAATGTTACAAAATTTGGTGACATTCTCTCTTTTGCAGTATCAGTCAGGTAAAAGCGGTGCATTTGAGGACAGATGGCTCATACCCTCCTGTAGCGTGCGGCTGGAATGCGGCTCACTCCCGATGATGAAGAGGATGCGCAGCAGCTGCAGGACGTCCTCAACCCCACACGCGCTCTGGCCTGGGCCGGCCTTGGCCTGCGCCTGCTCCGGAGTGCCGCTCAGGATGTCACAACTCTGCATAGCCAGAGAGCCGGGGCTCAGGCCTGAGGACCGGCAGCCATGCTCACAGAAGTCCTGCAAGGGGGCACCACAGTCATTCAGCAAAGAAACACTCTAATTTAGCTTTACTAACAATTCTCTGTTTTTGCAGCACTAAAATAAAAGATGGCTCAAATCAACCCAAATGGACATCTCGGAATGACCCATTAACATAACCTATCATTAACGAACTATCCAAAAGAACATCTACTTCGAAATGCATTACAGCCATGAGCCACTTAAGTTAGGTAAATAGGAGCAATTGTCCAACAGGTACTACATAAGCGACAGTCAAGCAAGAAGGGAAAAATTAAATAAACCACATCAGAAAAGGGGAAATGAAAAATGTTTTATATGTGTGTGTGTGTGTGTATATATATATATATATATATATATATATATATATAAAAATGTATATACACATACAT
>JAODUD010000026.1:6653821-6663894 GCA_026784285.1 Stomatorhinus walkeri | reverse complement strand
ATTTTATGCTCTTGTTTTTTTTGGTTCATTTTTTTTTTAAATTATAAAAAAAAAAAAAAAAAAAAAAAAAACATTTGGGTGCAATTTTTTGGGGCCAGAAACCAATTAATTGGTTTTCCATTATTTCTTAGGGGGAAAATTCGATTAGAACTCGAACTTTTTAAGATTTGATCCGGAGTTCTGAACGGATTAAATTCCGAGTTCTGAGGTACCACTGTATGTCAATGAGTCATGAATGTCATGAATATTATACGATTCCTTAAGCAGACTTGAGTTGAGGATGTAACTTCTGGCTAGGTGATGACTGAGTGAGTGACTGTGATGCATTTGCAAAATAAAACATTCATGAGGAATTATGAGTCAATCATACCAGAACTTCCTCATATTCCTGGTCTTCCTGATTGTCATCCTCATTCTCGTCATCGTCATCATCTGGTTCAGGCAAGTCTTCCTCATCATCCAACTCTGCTAGAAGCGTGTTGGCACGACAACTGTCCAGGAAGTCTGCAGTGTGGGACAGGGGCAAAAGGCCATGAAGATGCACCACAGGCAAACAAGTAACTGTAATTTAAAGGAATTCAGAAGGCCAGAAAAGGACTGGGGTGGGGATTAATGGGTGAGATCAATATATAAAAGGAACATTAGGCTTACAGCAATGTTAATTGTGTGTGCTGGGCATGTGTAGTCTGTAGAATGTGGCAGGGGAAGCAGGGTTAGGTGGAAGGAAGATGTTTAAATAGTTGGTATAATCCTAGCATAGCCTACCATAGAGTGAAAACTCAGCCTCCTGACCTGTGTCGCTCTCGCTAGAAGTGGAGGTCAGGCTGGTCGTCAGAGTGTTACTGAGCAACTGGCCGACGGACAAACCTGTGGTTGCCGTGGCTACATTATTGCTGCTGGTTACTATGGAGGTGGACATTGTAACGGTTGAGGTGGTACCAGTGGTTGTGAGGTTAGGAAAGCTCTGAGCACCCATGAGAGGAGAAGCTGCAAACAAAACCAAAAATGCGATTAGTCTCAAAACAAAAAAAGCAAGTATTAACTGACTCCAGTTAAATAAAAATCTGGCATGCACTGCCACAACACACAGTCATACATTTCAATGCATACACACTGACTAAAGCATGATACTATTTGAATAATTATATTTATGTATGCTATGTAATAGAAGAATTCTAGGTCAAACATGTTAAACGTAGGGGTGGGGCTTGCACTGGTTTGGTAGAATAAAATAAAAAATCTGAGAAGACATTAGGAGTGAGACACTTCTAACTGTGCGATGACAAGATATTGTTCTTTGATATAGAATACTGCTGAGTGTATAATACTGCAGGCAAAAGAAAAACAGCAGCGAACAAAAGAAAATCTTCAGCTAGTTACTACTGCAGACAACACAGCAGCTCACACAGGTGAAGCAGGAAGACCAGGCCAAGGGCTCATTTAGTGGCAGAGCAGGAGTGAGCCGATGTTCGGGTGGTGTGACGGTACTCACTGGCAGTGCTCATGACGGTGCGGCCCAGCGTGTTGGTGTTGTTATCGCTGCTGCTGCGGCTCAGGTTCATATTGTTGGTTGCATTGGTTCTCGACATGTTGGGTGCCCGGCGCACAAAGGACTCCATGAGGCTGGCCTCGCGCGACGACAGGTTGGGCACGCTGGCGCTGGAGCTCATGGGTGCGCCGGCTGCCAGCAGGGAGCTGACGGAGAGGCGGGCACTGGCTGCGGAGCACAGGGGGCGCTGCGATGCCGCCTCCTTGCTGGAGGATTCTGAGACAGAGCTGACGTCCGGTGAGCTCACGCTCACCAGCCCCATGGAGATGGCAGCGGAGTCACCTGCTGGACGCAGCGTGCCATCAGGCCCCGGCTTGCGCTCAGCACTCTCGCTGCCCATGTCAGCGGTTAGCGTGCTGGTGCTGGAGGCAGAGCCGCTCTCAGTTGAGGACAGCACCACAATGGGCTCCTGAGTCTCTGCCCCCAGTGCACCCCCCACTGTGCCCCCCCCCTGCTCAAGTAGGCTCTCGGCCCGTCGCTCCAGCCTGGTGGAGCTCAGACTGATATCGCTGCTGCTGGCCACGCTACACACCGAGCTGCTACTGCCCTTCCGGCTTGAGTAGCTGACCCCCGTCGCCGAGGAGGAGCCACCCTTGTCCGGACAGTTATTTTTCACCAGGCTGCTCCAGGACTGCGCTGGGCCTGAAACAGTGGATGAGACAGGTTTGGGTGACGGCGCAGACTCAGGGTCGTACCCTGGCGCAAGCTTGAGGTCAAACTTTCCTTCTGCACCCATACGGTAAGAGTTTGAGCCACCGGCATCCCAGGTGACATCAATCCAGCCTGGAAAGGGACATGAGTGTGTGAGACCCAGCAGAGAGCAGACAGCAGCAGCAAGTCAAGACAGCAGCTCCACTCGACACTGGACCAGAAGACAGGGGCTTTAGAGCGAAGGGTCAGACCCTGCGCTTGGTCACAAAAGCCCATAAAAATACCAGAGATTAATTTAGAACTTCTCTGTGTATTCTGCCACTTAAGCCATTTCACATTACCATTAGGAGTATGGAAAGCATGAAAAATATGGCTTTCACTAAAAAGGAAAAGCAGAATACACTAGTTTCTAGTTTGAACCATTTGGCCAGGAAAGTAAGTAAATTCTGTAGTCTTAGATTCAAAGGCTCTGGTCCAGGTGAAGCAATGGGACAGAAACACGAGTTACAGAAATGACAAAAAAGCCATGTAGAATTTTGCAAATGCCAAGCTAAAAGCCACTCAGAAAAGAACTGAAGAATATTTTGCTAATGTAAATATTCACTTGCAATGGAGTCCATTTAGTGCTTGCAAATTGTGACATCAACATGCACTTAGCTGACTGATGAAGACAATCTGTTACGCCCTACACATTGAAATGTGACTGCCCAAAGACCCAACTGCTATGTAGGAAATACAAGTATAAAAATGTTACCTGTAAAAGTTGGGAGAGGGGGCACCTCAAAATAGCAAACTAATAGTAACAAAAAGTAACAATTTCCAAGTTTAGTTAAAAGAATACCTAAAAAGGAACTTTATTTTTATCTGAGTAGAAAGAAAATATCCTGATCCTTTTGGCAGTATATAAAAAATTACAAATATCATGATAGACCAGCATCAAGAAAAGAGTGAGTGTCACATAGTAGTCAGAGAAACACTGGTTATGTCTTCATATGGATACCTTTAGATACACACCCCTGCTCTATGGACCCTGCAATACTTCAGCTCTGTGAGGAGCAGCAGAATGCCATTTAGATTATACATCAAGCCTTGAAAAACCTTGAGGACAGCCTACTAACTGTGCACATAAGTATCTGTCACATAAATTTTAGCCACATATATTAACAACTAACATAAGTATCATATCTAAACATTCCACTACGAGCGCAAGACAAGATAGAAAAGTGGTTTGTTCACCCATATGATTAACATCCTTGACTCCTCAAAGTATATAAATGCACTTGATGTTCACAATTTGTTTTTTTTGTACCACATAAATTCTAGTACTGACTCCATTTCTTTGACTCAAGTCCATGAAGCCTACGCTTTCCCAGGGTGCTGTTAAACTATACTTCTTGAATCTTCCTGCTTGTCTTTTATTTAGTGATCTTAGCAGGGTTGACAGGAATGATAAACTAGACACCTTTTCCAGCAGGAGAAAGACCTAGCGATAAGGTGTAACTGCAGACTGATTAAGGGCCAGGGTAATGGGTTAACAGTTGATGAACATCCAGTAATGCATAATGTTTTTGTCACCATAAAGCTCTATGCTTGATTCTCCAAAAAAATTTAAACAGAGAATAAGCCAGTAATTTTAATATTGTGATATACTGTTAATTATATATTCTGATAAGTAGTATTTATATTACATACTCACACAGGATGATTGGGAGAGGCTCCTGAACCTGTCTTAAGCAAGCTTAATTCTACTCAGCTTCACTGAACAAACTCGCTTCTCAAAGGAAGTGGCCAAAATTCTCACCGTTGTGGGCCTCCCCCGTGACGGTGCCCTCTCCAGGTGGATTCCCATCCTGGTCCCTCCATTTCCAGTCAATGCCCCGCACAACGCGGGCGCCTGGAACTATATACTTCATCACTTGGGAGCGGAATAGGCGCCTCTGTCGACGGAGGTTAGCCTCCGCCTCCTTCACAGCCTTCCCTGCAGGCGGCAGAAAAATATTAATTCACAGAAACGGAAATGTGCATAAAACGACTTTCATCACACATCAACACTTAGTATTTGCACTCAAAGTTCAGGGCAAGTCTCATAAGACTGTTTAGCACATTCCCTACACTGATTTCCATTAGTCAATTAGTCAAATCAAAATACATCCCAAAAAAAATACTCATGTCTGAACACATTTACATGTAGGATCAGCAAACTGTCAATTTAACAGCCTGTTAAAGTAATGTACAGACAAGCACTTTTAAGGCCTGAAGGCTGCCTAACCGCCTGCCCATCCCCCGCCTCCCCTTGCCCATGGCATAATGCAGTGCCTCTTGCCCAGCGGGTCCTTACATACTCTGCTCACTGCACCATACAGCTCCATGTGCCCACCTGTCTGCCTACACCATAATGAACCATGTCTGTCAGCTGGTCTTCACATACTCTGCTGTACAGTTCCAGGTCCCTGCTTCTCAGCCTGCCCGTCCACTCACAGCATAATAGAGTGTCTCAGCCAGTTGGTACTCACACACTCCACTCACTGCATCATACAGCTGTAGGTACCCACCCGAAAACCTGCGACATAACGGAGCACCTCTCTCCTAACTGGTCCTCACACACTCCACTCACTGCACCGTATAGCTGCAGGTACCAGCTCACCGGCCCCCCTGCCGCCCCCCTCGCTCACTTGCAGCACGATGGAGCACCTCTCACCTAGCTGGTCCTCGCACACTCCGCTCACTGCACCGTATAGCTGCAGGTACCAGCTCACCGGCCCCCCTGCCGCCCCCCTCGCTCACTTGCAGCACGATGGAGCACCTCTCACCTAGCTGGTCCTCGCACACTCCGCTCACTGCGCCGTACAGCTCCAGGCCTGACAGTGACAGGTAATGCGTCTGCCCGCTAGCGTTCTTCCCCATCTGCTTGATACGGATGTGCCTCCAGCCCTGCTTCTCTTCTTTGGAAGGGTCCAGAGGCCAAGTGGCTGTAGATCTGACACATGGACACAAAATATCATGGTCACTACAGGATTTTGAATTTGCCTAAATCTGTCTCCCCTATTGGAAAGATCTTTCTGAGCCTTCCAAGAGACTTTCAAGCCCAAACCATACTTCATATAACAAAATGGACTGTATTTGTGTGTAATGCAGCAACTCTCCAACCTTGACCATGACCATTTCATTACTTATATTGCTGTACTGAAATTTTAACCTGAAACAGAGAGGGGATGTCAGAATTAATGACATGGTAATCCCCAGAAAGACCCATCACTTGCTCCATCCATCTAATCTGTACTCATGCCACACTCACCAACATGTACAATTTCTAGAAGCACTGGATGGATCATCAGGAAATGTGGAAGTTAATAAACGTGTTTTTATCAGAATGCCTGCGACATGTAGATCTGAAACTACACTTATTAATTTATTGATATTCCATAAATCGCATCACAAACTGAGGAGTGATCACACAGCACGACATGGGTGCAAACTCTAATCGTCTCATTTACCAAAAGACTTAATTGCATGACTGTCTTACACTGACATGTTCATTTGATTAAAAAAACTGAAAAAATTGTGACAAATCAGTGACAAATCAAGACAATAAAAAAATAGTCAAAAACATGTTTACACACTTGCCTGATGGCTAAACTGAAGTACTGAATGCTGAATGGTTAAATGTGGTTAATCTCTCCATTTCAGCGACACGCACGCACGCAGTTAAGAACAAACAGTATTTGGGGGGGGCAGCGGGGCAGTCCCAAAACAATATGTATTCCCCATCCAGAGAATACAAATATAATTTTGAAAACTATATTACATGCAGACTTAGGGGTGCATGATATCACATTGCAATGTATTCATGATTATATATTGCATTTGCAATAATCACCAAGGCTTTAGATAACGGGTGAAACATTTGTCTGGATGCCAGTTTATCGGTACTATATGGACTTACTTATGCCCATAATTTGGTAAGCAGATTAGTAGTGCACCTAAACTATTAGTAATCTGTATAAATTCATCATATCTTTATGTTTAATAAACATACGGGACTTTAAATTGGAAAAAGCACCACCACAACACCCCTGTATTTTTTACCTTGTTTATCGATGATATCTCCTCTTTCAAAAGAGGTTGGATGCTGCTGAACTGTCCCTGTCTTCACTGCCACTTCAGTGCTTATCACTTCCACAATATGCCAAAACAGTAGTATGTGACATGCTCCCCTAACCAAATGTAATAAACATAAGGATACGCCAAATTCATACCGATCACTAACTAACGGGTGACACAATACACATCTCATTAATATTTTAGGTATAATGCTAATCTGCTTAAGTACTCATTCACTCAGGCATTAGTAAATATCCATATAGTACAGAAATGCCAGCATCCTGACAAATGTTTCACCCATCATCTAAAGCTCTGGTGATTATTGTGCATGAGCCATATAATCACAAGTACATAAAGATGTGATATCATGCAGCCATACATAAGCTATACATTCCTGTAGAAGGCACTGTATTTCATCTTGTAGTTTCTGCTGCTAAGGGAAACATGTAACTAAAGCATTAGCCAGTATCAATTTGATTGCTTTTTATAAATCAATATACCAGTTAGTTAACAGCATGTGACATACCCTGGCTCATTAAGACTACAGTCGTCCACATGGGTATAGAGTGTCATCCAGTTCTGGCCATCCTTGGACACCTGAAATACCCAGTTGCGAAGAGCAGAGCGGCCATAACCACGTGCATGCCGGAGTGTGTAGGCAGAGGGGATGAACCACAGACCAAGGTCAATGGCAAACCAGGCATTCTTGTCATCATTGGTGTGGCAGTTGAGGGCAGAGCTATCCCGACTCAGGATGTCCTCTAGACGACCGTACGGCAGATTCCGGCCTTCTGACGAGGTTACTACCACGAGGCCATAGGCTGCCGGGTTCACCCACTCATAAGCAGTTCTTAAAGTAAGAAAGGGCAGATTGGCTGGTTACAGATATATACACATACGGCACTTAGAAAAATAAATCTGAACTTGTTACCCTTGGATGAATAACCTACACCTGTTTAATAAGCATTCATGCAAAATACAACAGCAAAAAGGAAAGAACACCCTTACTTTGCATTAGTGCCGATCCAGTATATAATTCCGTTCTCGTCAAAGTCATGCTGGTGTTTGAATGTAAACGTCTGGCCTTCACGTAGCTTTCTCACAAAGATAAATGAGGACCTGTCGAAGTCGTACCACTGCTTGGCAACCTGTCAAAAGAAGAGAAAGTGACAAATACACTTTTGTGCAAAAAGCACAAAAAAGCACAAAAAAACTGCAAGAAAAAGGTAAGACAAGGTAACTGCAAGGTAAGACACTGTAAAATAGAGTAAATCTCACCATTTTGAGAAGATACTGCTCCAGGGACTCAACAGTGGCCAGTGGCTCCATCTTTAGCATCCGGCCTGTGCGGTCAATGAGTGCCGTCTCACCTGGGGCACGCTCAAGGCGGAAGCGCAATCTCCTGGTCAGAATCTGCATCACCAAACAAAAATGCTGTTTGTAACTCTTGTTGGTCCGTCTGACACCCTATACAACTTTAAAAGTCAGTGGTACTGTCAAATAAATAAAATTATCTATTGCTCATGCAATAGTTGCTCAGCTGTTTTTATGTGAAAAACCTACCTACTGATATCAGTTTTTGTAACAGTGCTAGCGACATGGATTCCTAACAATTACAAAACATAACAGGTTTTCATGTTTGCATGTAGTGAATTCAACAGTTCAGAATTCTATAAAGCAGCTTTTTCCATAAAAGTTTTGAGAAAAAATGAGGAAGTAACAGACCCTAATACAATATAACACACACACACACACAGCCATGTACTCATGTCTTTGTGGGGACCATCCATTCATCCATGTGTACATGGACTACACACGCACACTACAGATGGGAATCACCAGTGATCTCCATATAAATAGAAATCAATTGGAGACTGACTAGGCGACTCGGTAGCTTGCAGCAGCCAATCCTCTATTTTTTATGCCAAATGATCTACCCACACTACCATTGCAATCAACGTATTGGGCATGGACCATATATACATCGGAGTTGACCATGAAAACAACACTGGAACAGGCGAAAAAATAAAAACGCTTGTATCAATATTTATGTGGTCACATCGATGCAACGGATCATTTGCCATTGAATCAATTTATTGTTACACCCACATATACATTTATTATAAACAAACATATGCATATAAAGAACCAACTGTTAATAGGACACTCATTAAATGCTGAACTAAAGACCAAAGTGGAAGAAATACCTGCAGGTTGTATGTTGAGCCTGGTGTGTCATACAGATGTAGAGGTAGCCTTTCAATGGACTCCAGCACTGCTATTAGCTTTCTAATTAAGGCAACTGCAGGTCGGCTGGATGGGGGCAAAATAATGTAACTAGAAAAAAGTCAATGCAGTCATCATACGTAATGTTAACAAAGCTCTGGAGATTACCTTTCGTCATCTTCATTTTCACTGAAAGCAGCTTTAAATACATTGATTCTTTCCATTAATGGCTTGCAATCCTGCTTCACATCAAGATCCACACTCTATCAAAAGAAAAGGAAAAAAATGGCTGTAATGTTTTTAACCTGTAATGCTGAAAAGCACACAGAAAATCCATCACTAAACATGACCATGAAAACCCCTGTCTTAGAGACTGCAGACTAATGGCAGGGGGAATTCAGAACCAAACCTTATACCCATTGTAGCACATATTGCTGCTTGATAACTATTTTTCTGATTCACTTACAAATCATTTCAATATTTTGTTGGTAAACATGTCACACTAGGATTCAGTATTCAGAACTATGTACTTATATTGAGCATTAAGAGTTTTAAGTTTTTTATGACCACAGTATTTTTTCCCCAAATAATTGTCTGACTTTTTTTTCAAAGTCAGGGTACCCCCAACTTAGTAATTTCCTGGTTCAAAACGAAAATTCATTTGTACATAAATCTGATTATACCTCAGAAATGGTGTTAAGCCCATTAAGGTGAGCAAACAATTTTAGAAGCTGGGATACTTTCATCTTTAATACCTAAACTCTTTGTAAATGATAACAGACTATTGTATTCTTTATCTGGGCTTCCAGTTAGTTTGTTTAGTTTTCTCCACTGCACCAAGCATTAAGTTCCAGTCGAATATCAGTACCAAAAGTGCCAAACCAGCTGGGGTACTTTGGTGTGGGACTTAAAACACTTTCTTTGTCGAATGGTTATGCAAAGAGACTGCATCTGACAAATACTAACCATGCTGACCTCAGAAAACAACAATAAATGAAGTAAAAAAATTAATTAATTATAATCTGGTCTGAAGAACAGATACAACGAAAAGACCAGGATGGCGTGACAAGAAATTAAATAAATATTTAGTTTAATATACTAGGACAGCATGCTATATGTATATTTACGCCAGTGGAAAACCAACAGCTCGAAGTTCAGTACTTTTGGTTTTTTCTCACTGGTGCAGTGGAAAAAAGCCCCAACACAACAGAAATAGTTAAAACCAGTGAACTATTAAGGGTCTCCGTGGTGTGCTTACATTATTTAGGACAGTAAAAAGTGCCTGCACTAGACCGCTACTACACATTTCATATGGGGAGATAGTGTTTTCATCCTTCAAGACCACGATTAAGTTTTCTAGAGCAGTTTTCATCAGATCTCGCCAGGTGCTCTCCCCTTCAATACACTGCAAGACACAAAACAGCATAAATACATGCTTTTATAACATCACACACTCTGCTGGGTTTTTTCTATTTTGCAAAAACCCTCTCGCTGATTCCAGCCTATCCCCACAACCTGTCCCCACACATAATAGAACTGAGAGACA
>JAODUD010000026.1:6641169-6653721 GCA_026784285.1 Stomatorhinus walkeri | reverse complement strand
TTCTTCTAACATAGCTTAGTTAGAGCTCAACGGTTACTGTATCAGAAACATAAACATGTTTAAGTACACATACATTTTGAATGGCTGGTATGCGGTCTTTTACACATTTAGGGAAACATAACATAAATGATAATAAAACAATTTCTTAATATTTCTAACACACTCCTTTCAAAGACAATCCAACAACAGCTGTGACTTTCCAAGTTCCACTTAGTAGCACCAAAGCCAGTTATAGGTTGATAAGCAAATAAATCAGGAATGACGACAAAACCATCAATTAATGTCATGGCAATGGCCCTGCTGCTGGAACATTCGAAATGCAACCTGATTTAGTGCTGCTCCACCTGTCTGTTTGTGTGCAGCTCCCACGCAGACTCCAGCTGGGTAGCGATGTTCCTGAGAGTGACCACTACACCCCTAGGCATGCTCTCCACTGCTTTAAAGTGATCGTCATACAAATCCCGAGCCATGGCCTTAACCTGCACATGAATACAAATGAAACTAGAATCAGTACTGTCAGAATCGCTTGAAAAGGAGGATGATACAACAAAACATGTTTAACAGTTAAAGGAGTTTTACATATAGGACACACGGGGATCTTCATCTAGCAAGCGCATTAGTACAACACAGTGCAAACAGGATTACTAGAAATCATAAGTCATGAGTATGGAACATATGGCTGATTGTCTGCTGTTTCACTGTTAGCGTCTGCCTTTCCACCCTTGCAACAACTGCAGGGAAAGAAGGCCAACAGAACGGTAAAAATGTAAAATGTAAAAATAAAAAAAAGTATTCTAAAAGCGGTAGAAAAGTAGCATCATTAAATATTTTCTGAAGTACTAGGCAACACCACGTTTGCTAGAATATTATGCTGCCAATACTCCAATGCTAAGCCATGATTTTATTGCAGTTTTACCTTTTGTTTAGTTTTCTCCAACTTAGACTTCAGCTTTCTTCCTCTTTTTCCAGTCCATCCTGTGACAAACTCAGATCCTAGATGCAGAATGAGGTAAAATGAGTACTCCAAAAGGCACAGCCACTTGTCATGTGTACTCAGATGTGCCACTGGTGATCATCACCCTGCACACTTACCTACAAACTTACCAAGTGAAGTTTCTGCTGTAAAGGAATGCTTGGTTCCTCTGTTGGACTCAAATACAAATCCAGGCAGGTCCTCTTTAAGTATAGTAGCCTGCTGGCCATCTGAGTTGTGAATAGCGATCTCACCCTCTTTGAGGCAAGTAAGTGACCAGTTACCCACAGTCAGTTTGGTGGGGCCTACTGCTGACAGGACAGGCTGGCTGGCACTGGCTGGCTTTACTTGACTCCGTGCTCGCTGCAGCTTTTCGAGGAACTCACTCCTGCTCTCTGTTTCAGGACAAAGATCACCCAAAATATTTTAACAATTAACATTTTGAAGATGGTGCAGGTTCTAGAAAATCATTGCTGTACTTTGTCAGTACAGAAGATACAGAAACTCAAGTAAATATACAAAACAAATGCTAAACAGTTAATAGCTGGCAGAAAGTCTTTACATCTCCACTACTTTCTTCTTGGAGAAAAACAGCAGGTACAGCATAATTACTGTATTAGGTGGGCAGGGCATACCTGAGCTGTCAGAGCCACCCTCAGGGCTGCCACTAGAATACATGGTAGCCAGCTTCCCATCTAAGATGAAACGAAACCAGCCATTGCTTCCATTGGACAGCTCAAGGGCAGCAGCATCGCTCCAGATGTACAGACAATCTCGGCCCCTGATGATGGACCAGTCCCGCCAGTGGTATGGCTTCCCCTGTTGTATCTCTTTGGCGTCTTCCTGAGGTTCATCCTCCTACACAAATGGAAACAGCATATGAATGCAAAATACATCCTAAATGTCTCAAATACCCTTCACCACATCACTCTAGCTCCAGATGGGACGAGTTAAAAACTATTCAAGATTAGAGTGATACAGAATAATTGACGTTCATGAACATACTGAATTTACAGAGAAAAAAAACTGAATGCATTCAAAATATTAGCATTTTGATTAAACGTTGTTTTTCCATTGTTAGGTGGACATTACATATTAGATCCCTAAGTGTCTGTACTTTGGAAAAGATCATCAATCCCTGGTTACCTTCTCTGGCTTAGTTTCCTCCTCATTTTCATCATCAGAAACTGGGCCAGCGAGTGTGGAAACTTTATTTATAACACCCAGTCTGGCCAGCTGGTCTAAGAAGACATCTCCACCTTTGTCAACAAGGTCCCTGATAATTTGCAGTGCTAAAAGGTGTCCGTCATCATCATCCTTGGTAGGAGAGCAGACTATATTAACCAACAGCAATGACAAAGGCATTTCCGACCTGCATTAATTTTTCACAACATTAAATAAAACATGCAAGCATAATGCACAAAGCAGGACAAGACAGGATATCACCCCCCCACTCAAAAACACACAAACATACACCAAGTTTAGTGTTACCCGTTTAACTAAAAAACGTGCCTTACACATTAGTAACATGCTTATTAAACGATGTCAGTAAAAGACCGGAGATTACCTCTTGGTCAAGAACAGTGGCAGTGATCTCCACTAAAACCGTGGGGAGGTTGTGCCCAGCGTCAGAGTCACACACTTCTTTCAGAAGTGCTTCCGAGCCATAGTGGATCATTTTCCTAATAAGAGCCAGGCTGGCTTTCCTGTATGACGACAAACTCAGATTACACTGGGAATGGAATTCATAATGTGAATACAGAAAATGTAGCCATTTGCAGATATATTCATTTTGGCAAACTGTACCTAATGGAGGGCAGCATGGTTTGCTGGAAAGTCTGTGCAAATACTGGAAGCAGCCTCCTCAGATAGATAGGTGCCATTTCAGGATCCCCCTTTGGTTCACTGCTCTCTTCTTCCTCCTTGTTTAAATCTTTCTTTTTCTTATCATCTCCTTTGTTGACAGGACACATCCAGTCTCCTGTCATAGAAAGTCACATAGTTCAGAGCCATGATGTGCAAGATGAAAGATGAAAAAACAGGATCAAACAGAAATCATACGGTATAGTGACTATACGATATATAACCATCTGTGCCCCATAAGCTCACCGGGAGACTGTAGGATAGCCACGACCTCACTGTGTCCCCTTTCCCTTGCTTTATCAAGTGGTGTTTTTCCATCTTCATCCCTCAGGTCTGGATTGGCTCCATGTCGCAATAAAGTCTACAGCAAATAGATTTTAAAGGCATGAATATTACATGAAGCTCTTATTTACAACACAAGTAAGCTCCCAAAGCTGTGTACTGTGTTTATCCAATACCTTTGCTACTTGTGGCCGTCCAAAGCAGGCAGCATAATGTAATGAAGAGGACCTCTGACCCCTGTTCACATCAGCACCCCTTTCGCAAAGAAACTCCACCTGGACAGAAAAAAACACACAGAAACTCAACTTGCAGATATTTAATAGAATCTAATAATATTCCTTCCTGGTTGCAAGCAATGAGAGAGGTTCTACAGTCGTGATGATGCAATGACTCTCAGAATCCAAAGCTAAAATCAAATCAGTTGGTGTCTTACCAGGGAATTTGATGGAGATGCATTTAGTCTTAGAACACTGACACTGCCAAAAGTCAAACCACGAGCGCGTGTGCACTCGTGAGCTGAAAATCCATCCTCTCTACTCGCTCGCGCTCACTGTACCCTATCTACGCACTCACGTCTATACAGCACTAGCTCACTCAACAGGATAATATCTCCACTCCTTTGACTGGTTTTTTAAAATTCTGACTATGATTGGCCATTTGCTTTGATAGAAGATGAAGATAACTTGTCAATACTAACTACCATACATAACCAAACAGTCTCATGACAAGTGGTGACCATAATGCCACCCCAATTTTTGGTGGTACCGCATCTCGGCCTTGATGCTTACGCGTATGCTTTGTAAGGGCCAAGTGTAAAATCTGCCCATAAAAATATTATAATTTGCAATGTTTGATTTATTTTAAGAGTATTAACTTAAAATGAAGGTCTTTCCAGTCAAGAGCACTTTAAATGGTTGTCAGGTTTCTGTTTTCAGAGCCATTTTGCAAATTGGATTGAGATTGAGATTTAAATTTTTTTTAATAAACCTTCTGTTTTAAGAGCAGTGTGGAGGCTTTACTAAACCCCCATTAACACAGATATAAGCTTAGGCATAGTTTACTTTTGACTTTATTTTGAGACTTCTGTTTGCAATAATGAAAATATCTATACTGTATATATCATGTATTTATATTCTGCCTAAAAGTATTGAGATTGAGGTTTTGCTTCATATAGCCCAGCCCAATTTCACCATTATACATAGGTTACTTTAGGAAGATATGCACACTTATCTCCTAATGAAACAGTGGGGTACCTCAGACCTAAGGCAAATAAATCCATCAGTTGAAAAAAATAATTTAGTAAGTCTTGGTAATTAACATAAACTATATGTGTCAGATGAAATTTATTGCATTGATTTTTTAAAATACTGCAGCATTTTAATACTGTAACTGTAGACACTGAAATAAAGGTAGCTAATTACGAGAAAGATCTCAGTGTGTACGTTGATGCTTCCATGTCCCACTCTCGCCAGTGTGGTGAAGCAACAAAAAAGGCCTATATTATGTTGGGTTATATCTCTAGGTGTGTGGAGTTTGAGTCAAGGGAGGTGATGTTACATTTATATAATTTCTTGGTAAGACCTCACCTTGAATACTGTGAGTAGGTTTGGTCACCATACCTTAAGAAGGACATTGCTTCCTTAGAAAAGGTGCAACCTAGGGCTATAAGAATGATTCCTGGTCTTAGAGAAATGTCTTATAAGGAGAGGTTAGCTGAGCTGAATCTGTTTAGCCTTGAGCAAAGGAGACTAAGAGGGGACATGATCCAGGTCTACAAGATTCTAACAGGTCTGGATGCTGTTAAGCCAAATGGCTAATTTAATATTAGTTTAAATACTAGAACTCGTGGCCATAAGTGGAAATTAGCGGGAGAACATTTTAAAACAAATTTGAGGAAGCACTTTACACAGCATGTAGTTAAGTATGGAATAGTCTTCCTGCTAGTGTAGCGGAAGCTAAAACCCTGAGTTCCTTTAAATCAGAGCTAGATAAGATTTTAACAACTCTGAGATATTAGTTAAGTTCTCCCCAAATGAGCTTGATGGGCTGAATGCCCCTTCTCGTTTGTAAATTTCTTATGTTCTTATGGTTTACACTGAGGCTTGTTTTCTTTCGCGTCAAATGTGAGACTTATCAGTACGTTTTTCCCTGTCTAAAACCCACTGTGGCACAGAAATAGTGGCAAAATAGTTTACAGAAAGACCTCAAAGACAAAACTGCATGGTTTCAACTTGTCAGATTAACAGATGGTTTAAATGCTAGAAACCAGTTAGAGCAACATTCACCAAATGATGTGCAACTACAAATCCAACACAACATATGCTACTTCTGGTTGGCTCAGTTTAAAATTTATTTCCTGATATATTCATCTCATTTTTATTTAATGATTAAAGCATCAGTACATTTAGTAATTTTTGACTCATTATATTATATTATATTTTATTGTCTTGTTTTTGTCAATGAAAAAATTGTCACTGACTAATCATTTTGTTTAATCAACTAAATTTACACTGGTTCAACCTTCGGGACGCACCCCTCATGCTATATTTGAGTCTGCTTTGCAACTTCAAGAATATTACTATTTTTTGTCATGCCAATCTTCCTTTATTGTATCTTTTTAATATACAATAAAAGAAAACATTTTAACATACCATTTCTTGTGTGCCAAACGCTGAAGCCCAGTTTAAGAGAGTCTGTCCTACATCATCCATGAAATTCACTTCAAAAGCTAAAAGGGAAAAAATGGAGAAATCAACAGAAAAATTATACTTCCAAAACAATTTTAAAAATTCACTTGCAAACTACAAAACTGCACACAAACAACATACAGAAAAATCTGAGAATGTCCTCAAAATTCCCTTTTCACACATTCATAAAGCTCTCAGGAATTGAGCAAGTACCTCCAGTGTCGATGGCATCAATAAGCGCGTCGGTGTCCTTGCTGCGGATACAGTCAATGAGCTGTCGGTGTGAGCGTTCCCCTGAGCTGTCGAGCCTGCGGAGGCCGGGAATGCGGCCCGTGGAGCCAGCGGTGGACTTTGGCAGAGCCTTACGGCCCTCGAACAGCAGCACAAGCAGCAAGTCCACGAGCCGCATGGTGTCCAGCACACAGCGCTCATCACCCTGCAGTGCACTCTCCATGGAGTCGGGTAGCTCGGAGCGCAGCAGGTCCTGAAGACAGACAATAGTGAATAGCACAGTGACTTAAATCAACAGCACTAAGTATTCATTCTCTGTCTCTTCTGTTCTTTTTACATATGTGTACAGACATCTCGAATTAAAAATTTCACTCCAGCCAGCTGGCTGATGTTGGCAACCCCGTGTTTTATTTGAAATGAAAAGTAAAATGTACCGTTTATACATATTGGCAGTCATACAAATATGTTCAGTTCTACGTCACGTGACAAATATTGTCAAAACGTTTTTGAATTATATCAAATTAATTTGATTTGACAGTCAGGTAGTGTTTACATGCAATATCGATACAACTAATAGGCTACTTAAATATATATCACACTAAATAGTCAGCCGTGATCTTCCGGACCTTTGCTTTAAGAAATCTTCTCTAACTGGACCTCTTTAAATTTCAATTGAATACCCCTGGTATATAGGCTTACAAACGTCTTTTTTTTTTACTAAAGCAGCTTGCGAAGTGTCTTCAACTACAGCATATGCCATGTTTGGCAAACTCGATATGTGTGCGCTAACCAGCGCAAATGCGTTCAGCGGCTGTTGAGAGGAGAGGAGGGGAGGGGCTGCTCAAGTGTGTGTGTGTGTGCACACATACACGTGTGCACGCACGCCTGCGTTGTAGTGGTGCTGTGTGAAGTGTGGCAAGCATGGTAACTTCATAAAACATTGATTCATTGGTCAAGTAGATGTCAAACAACAGTAGAGAGAAGAATGGACAAATATATCTATAGTAAGAAGTCAGAATCACCAAAAAGAGGACATATGTGGTTTTCACTGGACAGCAACAATGTGGTGCAGATAAAAATCAACTTAATAAAGAAACCTGTCCAACAATATACCTGATTAAATTACTAGTCTTAAAGGGGATAGATTTTTCACAGGCAAAAAGAAAGAATCTGGACAAAAGAGGTATTTTGGGAGTAAGTTCTACTGCACAATCATTTCAGTCAAAAGAAAGTGACCCCACTGAACTATTGAAAGTGTACATACAAAAAAATCTATACCAACACACAGAAGGCTCAGAAAATACCAGTTTGACATTCATTGTTGAATAAACGAATGTGCCACACCATTAAACAAATCCAGAATTAAAATGCATTGCAAATGGAACCTTCAGCTATTCAGCTGCATTACTGCATAATTCATATTATATGATGATTATATGATAATATAGGTCTAACAAAGAAATATCACAATGCAAAAACAGATGAAAGCCTCAATGACAATGTGCTTGGCATAAATGAATGGAAAAGCGTACATTTGCAGACGAGATCCAAACAGCTGTAAAGAAACTCATGCTGAAGAAACAGAACATAAATTTCATGAATTTGAGTTACTACATTATGTAGCCAAAGTGCATTAGTGAAAATAAGAGATGCATGATACATCAGTTACCATATGAGTCCATATTGGTCTTTTTTTGTCAATTTTGGCCGACACTGCTAGGAGATATTTAATATTTATTAAAGACTAACAGTACCAGAGCTACGGACATCACTACAAAGATAATGTAGATGATTGCAAAGGACAATCAGCCATTTATTGCTGATTCATTGCAAAAACTACACTGGAAAAACTCTATGATACATTTAAGAGGAAGGTAATTTGTCAATCTAGGTGAACAAATCTCCAAAAGACATGGACTTCTTTCATGGAGTGCCACAGGGCTCTGTATTTAGTCCATTTTTAGTCTCCTTGCTTATGTAGTCATGAGGTCAACTACCGCCATTCATGGGGTTTACTTCCATAGTAATCTTCTTTCACCATTGTGTAGGTGTAAGCCTAGCTGCAGCATGTTATAAACATTCTGTGTCCTTTCAGTGTTGCTGTGCTCTGTAATCATAAGCAATTTTCTCTGGGATAGTAAAAGCATTTAGAATTTGAATTAAGGAACACAGCAAAACCCAACCAAATGCTGTGTGATGCTGAGCAGTTGATTCATGCTTTTATCTTTTCTCACCTGGACCACTCTAATGTTTTGTTTACAATGCAATGGATGCAGCAAGAATGTTCAGACACAAGAGAATTCTTACCATAATTGCATTGCCTTTCTGTTAATAAATAATTTTAAATGGTTTCTAAAATTCTTAATGATTTAGTACCAAAATACATCCCTGTATCTTACAACAGTTTAATCCAGACTCCAAAATTTTTAAGATGCCTAATTTTGTGTAGATTGGATGCTGGTAAAAGGCAGGAGCCTTGATGGACTGATTGTCGACAACCTAAACTGGCTCTCGGCACAAGGAGCATAACCTCTCTGGTGGGAAAGGGGGATGAGCTGGTGAGGGAGATACTGAGTGTGACCAGGAGGAATGGCCTGCCTGATCAGAATCCAGGTGGCAATCAATTATTGAACTTCTGTGTTAAACTCCTCCACTTGGTTTATGTTAAGTATCTCAGGGTCTTGTCCGCAAATGAGGGAAGAAGAGGAAGATCAACAGATGGATCAGTACAGTGTCAGCAGTAATGTGGATGCTGTACTGTTCTGTCATGGGGAAGAGGAAACTGAGCTAGAAGGCAAAGTTCTCGATTTCCAAGTCAATCTACGTTCCCACACTCAATGAGTTTACTCTGGGTGGCTGAGCTCAGCCTTAGATATAGGGTGAGGAGGTTGAACATTCGGGAGGGACACAAAGTAGAGCCGCTCCTCCTCCACATCGAAAGGTGCCAGTTGAGGTGATTCAGGCATCTATCTAGGATGGCTCTCTCGGATGTGTTTTGGGCATGACCAACTAGGAGGAGGCCCCAGGGCAAACCCAGGAAACACTGGAGAGATTTTATCTTTCAGCTGGCCTGAGAACCCCGTGGTATTTCCCTGGAGGAGCTGGCTGGTGAGAGGGAGGTCTGGGCATCCCTACTTAGACTGCTGCCCCCGCAACCAGACCCCAGATCAGCAGCAGGAAGTGGATGGAAGATGCCCAAGTTCTGGTCTACTAGACATTCCTTTACAAGAAAACCAGTGAAGCAGCTTTTTGTTTTTATGCTCCAAAATTCTGAAGGCATCCAATGTTTCTAGTTTAAAAAAACATTCTGTCTATGCCACTATTTTTTGGCATTTTAATTTTATTGTAAAACACTTTGTGCTGCATTTGTATGTGCAATATCATTACTATTAAGAAATAATGGTAATGAACATATAGTTCTTATAAAAAATTATGGATATTGATGGATATTCACGCAAACACGGTATGTTTGTTCTGTCGTTAAATCAATCAATCAAATGATGTCAGCAAACATGTCCCCTAAATAAAAACATACCCAACCAGCTTTGGTCTAGAGGGCCCATCAAGGCCAATAAAAAAGCACAAAGCCTGTTGCTCACATGGGTGACCAGCGGGGAGCCTCTGCACAGGGTCGAAAGCAGGCTGACGATGGTGGACACTTGGTTGCTGAGTTTGGAGTCAGCAGCAGAGGGCGTGGCGCCGGTGGATGTTCTACCAGGCTTGCATGTCGATGAGGGGCCAGAGACAGTACCCCCGGCTGCGGCCATTCGTGACAGGAGTTCCTCAGTCAGGCCATGCTTGGCCAGAGGCGCAGGATCCACACCACGGCGTGTGAACCGGTCTGCCAGGGAGGCAAAACACCTCAGGGCCCCATCAGATACCTGCAGGTAATGCAAGGTGTATTGGAAAAACTCATGTTTTTCCTGAACACACAAAATTGAAAAATTGTACAAATGACTGCTGTGAATTTATTATTGCTTCACATTATGATAAGAACTATGTGGCATCAACCAGTACTCCACAGCAGAGCCCCTCAGTGGGATCAGTGACGTTCAGGTCACAACCCTAACCTGATGGTCTTCGTGCTTAAGCAGACTAGACAGGGATTCCACGCAGGTTTCCAGGGAGGCATCCTGAGGCTCCATCTTTCCGCAGAGGCGAGACACCACAGCCATCGCTGAGTGCAGCGTGTCTTTGTGTACCAAGTGACCGCTGTCCCGAATGAAGGTCAGGACGCAGTTAAGGCCCCCTGCCTCAAACACAGCTCCAGACTCCCGTGTGCATATCAGCTCCAGCACCTGACAAACGTGCAACACACAAATAAACAAGCATATTCCATAAACACCTTATGATGTATAAACAATTCAAAATCTACAAAAAACACTTAATAGTACATTATACTGTATTTATATAATACAGAAGAACACATGCAGGAAGGAGGCGCTTGCAGTACCTTGACACACTGCTCTGCCAGGTCTCGACTGGTCCTGTTATTCAACTCTACTACCACCAACCGGTTGCATAGGGATTTGATGGCACCATCCACTCCAACAATCCTCCGAGTGCATTCCGCAGAAACATCCAAGTAGTATGTTATGGCGCGGGCTGTCACCTCCAGAACATTGTCGGGGGCACTTTCATCCAAGAAGATCTTACACAGTGCTGGTAGAAATGTTCTAGGAGGACATCTAAAAAAACAGCATGGACATAAATGTGAGATGTGAAAGAGAAGTACATTGTCAGGACAAATACAGTGGCACCTCAGTTCTCAAACTCATTAGTAGGGCTGCAACTACTAGTCATCAACTATTAAAACGATTAGTCGACTAATCGAATTATAAACTGCATAATTATAAAATAGTTCCTATTTAGCTACCAGCTTTTACATTTAGCATGAGGTTATTTAAATTATGTGGTAAATAATAAAGACAAGAATGATACAGTGGTACCTCAGAACTCAATCCGTTCAGAACTCTGGATCGAATCCTAAAAAGTTTGGGTTCTGATCGAATTTTCCCCATAAGAAATAATGGAAAGCAATTAATTGGTTCCCGGCCCCAAAAAATTAAACCTAAATATGTTTTTTTTTTTTTTTTTTTTAGCATTTAAACACAAAATGAACCGGATAAAACAAGAAGAGCATATACTGCACTAAACACATCTAAAGACATTTATCAAAACAGTAATTTGTAAAGTAAGAAAATAAATGTATCCAAGCAATGTGTAAAGTTAAAAAAAAAAAAAAAACTACGAACTGGTTGATTTGACATAAGAAATTCGAGTTCTAATGCATTCAAGAACTGAGGTACCACTGTACTTCACTCAAAAACATATTTAAATA
Organism: Stomatorhinus walkeri; assembly: GCA_026784285.1. Taxonomy (NCBI): domain Eukaryota; kingdom Metazoa; phylum Chordata; class Actinopteri; order Osteoglossiformes; family Mormyridae; genus Stomatorhinus; species Stomatorhinus walkeri. The sequence continues at coordinate 6,642,344 of JAODUD010000026.1, read as the reverse complement.
CAGTTTGCTGCTGATATTATAAATAAAACCATTGCTCTAAACAATGTAAAAAAGTAAGGAACAGACAGACACATTAGCAGCAGTAAAACAGTGCAAAATATTCTGTAAACAAGTTACAGCATAAGGCTTTTTCAATCACAGTTTATTCATACTAAGGAATGTCAGCATTTCAACGTGGTCTCGGGTCAGGCTTGCTCTTTTCTGAGAGCAGATATTCCCCGCTGCAGAGAAGATTCACTCTGATGAGGTAGATGTTGCAGGAATGCACAGAAAAGATCTTGCCAGGTTCTACAGTGTGGGAAAACGCCCTTCATTTTCCCTTCACCATCTGAGAGGGTCTTCCTTTTTTGATATTGCTGGCTCTGTGAAGAACATCTTAACTTCCTTTCTCACCACTTTGATCTTTTGGGCCTCCTGGGTTTCTTAACCTTCCTCACTAAGACTGTCTGTGTCAGACTGAAGCAGGTTACCCAGTGCTGTGTTTTCTCTTGGAACAAGCACCCTTTTTTGCTGTAGCTCAGGGCTGCAGCCATCATGTATTCCTGTCTCCTCATTTGTTGCTTTGATAGCAGGAACTTCAACTGTGCCTTGGACCCTTGCACGATCATCAGCTGACAAACTTCAGCTTTCTGAATCTTGGGTCAATGGCAGCTGCAAGAAGTGGGTTCCCTCTCTCTACAGAGAGGGTGTTCAGATTCTTCCATCTCTCAGTTATTCATTTTCCTGCACTAGCCAGAAAGGCATTTCATAAGCTTGTCTCAAAGCAAGTCTGCTGTATGAACCGCTGCAGTCCTTAGATCAACGTTGGAACACATGAAGCAGTTGCGTATTCCTGTCAACTGAGGAAAACGGTAATACACTCAAACAGCTGCAACCCTTGTACCAGCTCCTCAAGCAACACCCACTGATCTGGCTTTAAGTCAAATTAGTGCTTGTCTCTTGGAGTTACCTCAGGATCTGATAGAGTTGCAGAGTGTAGGTTTAAGTAATAAGGTTTACATTTTATACATCTAATTATAATAATATTGTCGTGCTGAGCGGGGACGGAGACAAAGGCACAGATGTCAGGGTATAGGGGAATACAGGGTTTAATTACAGCTTAATCTGTTCAGCCTCAAGCAAAGGAGACTGAGGGGGGACATGATCCAAGTATATAAGATTCTAAGAGGTTTGGA
>JAODUD010000026.1:6627937-6637937 GCA_026784285.1 Stomatorhinus walkeri | reverse complement strand
CTGAAATAAATTTTTTATTTTTATTTATATAAAATTTTAAGTCATTAGTGCCCAGCTTCTCCCCCTAGCACTGACCCAGCCTTCCTGATCAGCTTGCTAAATCTGTTGGCATCTGCCCACTTCACACTGCTGCCCCAGCACACATCATTAGAGGAGGCAGCACTGGCTACCACATACTTGTAGAAAACCCACTGTATCGTTTCAGACTTTTAAGGACCTGAGTGCAGATCCTAGTTTGCTATTAAAGTAGACACAGGTATTTGTGGTCCTGTGCAATCTCCACTACATTCCCCCGAATGGACAGGGGAGTAATCAGAGACTGTTCTCCTGTCCACTACGAGTTCTTTCGTCATACCAACGTTCAGTTGTAGGACGTTCCTGTACTCCATCATGTCTCCATTCCTGATACAACTGGCTACTGCAGAGGCATCTGAGAATTTCTGCAGATGGCAGGACTCCATGTTTTACTTGAAGTCTGAGATATACAGTAACGAGTATTGGAGAAAGGACTGTCCCCTGTGGGGCTCCTGTGCTACATAGGAACTTCTCAGACCCAACATTGAAGACAAACATACTGCAGCTGTCTAGTTGGTAAGTCCATGATTCATTTCACCAAGGGAGCTTACTCCCAAGCAGGATTAGCTGGATGGTATTGAAGGTGTGAGAGAAATAAAAAAATATGATCCTCACAGTATCTCCTGGTTTGTCCAGGTTGGAGTAGGGACAGTGCAGCAGGTAGATAATAGCATCATTCACACCAATCTGGACCTGGCAGACAACATGACCAAGCACCATAGAAAGTCTTCATGCTAAGTGAGGTCAGTGCCACTGGTCTGTAATGATGTGTTGAACTGGGATGTGCCACCTTAAGCACAGAGACCAGACAGGATGCCTCTTACAGTGTTGCAACCTTCTTCAAACAGAAGTAAAAAGACGCTCTAGAGGCACAGCTCCAGAGCACTCAGCCATTCCTAAAGGACCTGCTGCTTTTCCTGGCCAGAGTCTCAACAGTTCTCTCTTCACTTAGTCCTTGGAGATGATGGGACAATAGGTGACACAACAGGTAGGATGGGAAGGAACAGGGTGGTGGGGGGGAAGGAGAATCTCAGCCATGACTGTCTGAGAGTGGTGATAAGCAGATGGATGAGGCACTCATGGCTATAATAAGAGAAGGAGGATTGCAGCAGTAGCAGGAGGTGGGGATGAGTTGCTGATAAGACTAAGAAGGGTCTAATGGTCAAAGCTGTTGTAGTACAGATTAAACTTGCTGGGTCTATCTGCTTTGGCCACTGTCACCTGCCTGCTGGACTAGTGGCCCGTGATGGTCTCCATACCCCACTACACCTCACTGATATTGTTATGCTGAGGGTCCTTTTCCTCCTTTTTCCTGTAGGTATTCTTCCCCTCACATCTTGACTGACAGCTCTCTCTGTACCCCCTTTACCCCTTCCTTGTCACACGACCTCACTGAATACTCAGACTTACAACACAGTCAACACAGAACCTGCTATAGTGTCACATTGTCCATGAGCCCATGAATGTCATCACCATGCAGCTCGCAGATAGCTTCCCAGTCAGTTGTTTCTAAGCAGCCTTCAGGAACTGCACTACTATCCTCTGACCATCTCCTTACAGTCTTTATTGTGATTGGTTCCCTTCACACCACAGGGTTTTATTGTGGGTAGAGGTGCACTAGGTTTGTAATCTGATCTTCTGAGAGGTGGAATGGTAGTGGAACTATAGGTCTGGGTCAAGACACTTTTCTTGATTACAATGTGGCCAGGGTGACACCATTGGTTGGTAACAAAAACAGCAAGCCACCTACCTCACCTCTTGCCACTTCCATGAGCAATTTCTGTCCACCCTAACACAGTGAAAGCCATATATCCAAATCAGTTGAGAATAAGCTTGTGCAGCCACATCTCTGTAAAGCACATTATACTGCACTCACCAAACTCCCCCTCCTATTTCTCACCAGTGTCCCAAGCTTGACCATCTTGTTATCCAGCAATCTCACATTGCCCATGACAACAGAAGAGAGATACCTTGTATCATCTCATTGTCTTTGTCTTGCTCACTCAATTTTCATCATGTCTTGTTCCTTCCCTGACATTTCACTCCACCTCTGCAACTCTTTTCATCATTCTCATCCTCTCCATGGTTATGTCCAAAAAGTCTTTGCTGTTCACTCCATTTTTACATTAAGTGTTCATGCATGTACACAATAATGCAATCACCTTTACCAGTAGGCTTAGTGTTCAGACAACAAACAAAAAAACTTCCTGGTTAGAGAGGGCAACACTTCCTAAGCTAGGTAAAAGAAAAAAAATGAACGCGAACTAAAACTACATCAAAAAAAGATTATTCAATTAATCTAACTAATTTCTTGATTGATCTGATGATAAATTTATTGATAAGCAAATATTTTCAAGTTTAATAAAATTCACCCCCTCCCCCCACACACATCTGAAATTCTCATTAACATTTCATAACATTTCTTAGACAGAGTATTATTAATAAAAAATCTTAAGAGATTCAATAGGATTTCTGAGTTAGACTGAAGTTAATGAGACAGATGCTGAAACATAATATGATTTCATAACTACAAAAACGTATTTAAACAATCACTAGCAAAATTAGCTTATATCGAGCTTACTTCAGTGACCAAGGAACAATATAAGCTACAGTGTGTAAGAGTAGTCATAAACGATAATTTGTCTCACTCTTACATGACAGAATAAGTAAACAGAAAATACAAAACGGCTGAAAGAGTAATTAATGTCAGCTACAGTAGAGGTACAGGAAAGGTGTCATGACTGAAGTATTCCCAAACTTTGGAAGACCACGTGCGAGCCTTTTTTGCCCAGTGTTTCTCCAGAGACTCCAGAGCTCTGCTGGTAGACGCAGCCATATTGCCTCGTGCGTGAGGGGGTACGGCGGGCAGCAAATTTCCTTATTGCAGGGTGGGAGGAGATCTCATTAATATTTCTGAGAGAAATGCTACGTGATTGTACAGTGCATGCCTTACAAAATAATGCGGCACTGCTGGCACTGGTGATATTTGATAAAACTATATCAGAATTCAGTCTATAATTGGTATAGTTTTAATGGTGCCAGCAGTGAAACAACTAGCCAGCTTATTAGCAGAATAATGTTGTATTGTAAATGAAAACCATGCCACAGGTCCAATAAATAAAATATTGAAGCTCTCATGTGGCAAAGAGATCATCAGGTGGACAGTAAAGTTCAGTTAACAGACTGATTTATTGCGGGATTCTTAAAAGGACAGCGTTAACGTGCTCCTGAGAGGATAAAGCTCTTTCCCTTACAATACATTTAGCTTATCACTTAGTGGATTGCAGTTACAGAACATTTACGTAGTTTAACACAACGCGTTGACACTAAAATTCCACCTCAACGTATTTTCATAATCAACATTGTTGATTAGGTCGTATAATCATCCCAGCCCTAGTTTACATCAATAAAAAGTTTTTAAAAAGGTGTGTTGTTATAAAAAATCATTTACATTATCTTGACAGTGTAACCAATATGTGGTATTAGATTATTAATGTATGCTCAGCATGACAGCAACATGTTTTATTGATTATAACCAAATATTGAGCTTGGTGGTAACCTGTTTGCTTGACCGGCATGAATTTAATAATTATTATAATGATAAAATCAATAATATTAGGGATTTTACTTTACCAATATGCATTTAAATGGAAACCTAATTATATTACATGTAATCCAATTTTTCAGGGAGGTTGAAGCAGTAGTTACACACACCATAAAAAGTTATAACTATTAGTCAGAAAGGTACACCGTTAACAGGGGTCCATTTCTCAACACACACATCGATCCATGGCACTTCCAGCAGCAAACAATATTACAGAATTTTTTGCCTACTGAAGCATTACAGCTGTTTCAGCTAATCACTCACTGAGTTTTGTAAAGTTTAGCTATGAAACACTTGCACCTAGTGCATGTGCAACTGCTGGCTATGATCGCCATTATTTAAAACCACCATCTTTTTAGTAAAGTAATACTTTGGAAGCTCATCATAAAAGGTATGTCAAATTTAAAATAAATATTCAACCTTTTGTTTACATGAGAAGTGCGAGCATGAACACTATACTGCGATCATGTAATGGCTTAAACTAAGAGGTACAACTCAAAAATAATAACAGTACAGACATTTTTAAATGACACAAACTATTGAGACCGATTTGGTCGAACTCGAATGCAAATGGAGAGCTGTCATGCTAAATGCTGTCACTGTGGTAGAAAGGGATAAAACATATCACTCTTGAGGTAAATGTACAATAATCTAATAAAACATCAGTTGTACTATCAAGCTAAATGCAAACTATTTCTTAATGAAACAGCATATTTTTAGAAAAACATCTGTGAACATATTTTATTAATGTGAACACTTACTGAAGTGGTTAACTTAAGGGATAACTTGAAACTGCATCATCATGATTGCACCTAACAGCTAAGCAATATGTCACAGATGGAAGGAATTCAGACAGTGGAAGTGATTTGGCAAGACAGGTGTCACTTCACGCTGGTGACACCATGTAAACATCTCGGAAACTAAAGCAGCACAAACAAAAATTGTAACGACAGAAACTGGCACAAATGCAGCACGAATGATTGTGATTGGTTTGGGTGAAATCAGATGCAAATGGAGGCCATCTTCACACAAGTGTTTGCTCTACAGTGCTGTCCCTGGCCTGACGGGGTAATACACGATTGCCTGGCACTTTGGCACAAGAGGTATCCAGGATCACATACAGTCCAACACTATGCTTGGGTGCCGTGGTGTGGCTGCGTCCACAGTAAGTATGAACCTGGTGTTACATAGCATAATATAACCATACTCTAACTTTGCACAGCTGCAATAGGAAGCAGTCATTCAAACTCCAAAAAAATAATTCTTGTGATTCAAACATGTTCTCTATGTTTAAGTCCTCAATTAGACAAAAGCATCTTTCCTATAGCCAAAAGGAATAGGGTGGAGAAGGAATTCTGAACAAAGACAGTTCTGAGCCAAGAAATCACTCTAACTGTGTGTAAACACTCTAATTACTGTCATGGTTTAGTGCTGACTGTTGTGGATCTGCCCTTTAAATTTTATATTATTACACATATTATTATTATTACACACACATACACACGTATGTATGTGTGTATGTGTGTGTGTGTATTCAGTAGGTATATGACCAAGTGCCAATAAGATGATAATGAACTTCACAAGCATTGTGATGATTTGACCTAATTGTATACATTCTAAAAATCAACACCATAAAACCCATTACATCAAACACTGAAAATATTCCTCATAAATATGAATTACCTGAAATTCCTCCAATCTTTATCAAGCGACTGAAAAATGGAGAAATGGTACATAATTTCCCTGTTCAAATCAAATCCAATTACAACATTAGCTATTTCAAGCACAAACTTTTCACAGCACTCCTTCACTAGGGAGTAATGTAGGAGTGCAGATACATTATCTGGCAAAACCCTCAAAATATTCTGAAATTAACTGGTTTAATTTGAGACATAATTAACACGCAAACCCTGCATCTTAACATGTATTCACCACTGTCCACCATATGTACATGAAATATACTTTTACAAACACAAAATTTACACAGTTTTACAAAGTTTAGCACAGCATATTTTTCCTTTTAACAAAAGTAATCAGAAAAGCAAAAAACTGCATACAAGACTGACATAACTATCGTCTCGATAATTTAAATGTTTAGTTATGATATTGAGAGACGGTAGATCACATTTTCCCATTTTGCATGTCAATTTTAAAATAGCCATAGCTTTATCAACAAAACTAATTTGTTCTTATTATGCTTCTATTTTTCAATTAGACTTCACTGACAAAGATTGCTTACGAGTTAAAGGCAAACATACAATATATATCTTCAAAACAATAATAAGCTAAATAATAAACTATGCTGCTTGGACTAAGACAACAAGAAGAAAAAACAAAGTCTTACACACGGCAACACATTACTAAATAAAGTTAAACTTTTGGGGCAGCTTAGGCAGCCGTCATAAAAGGCTCAGGTTTAGCTAGCCATACTACAAGTTGCTACCTGGGTATCACCATTAGCTACCTTGTCTCATCTTTACCACAACAAAAAACGTATAAAATGTAAAAAAAAAAAAAAAAAAAAAAAAAAACAATTTCGGCAGAAATTGAATCAAGTCCGCATCTCGTTATCTGGACCCCTTCTATTATTTGAAATGTTGAATTACGCAAGACAGATCTAATGTATTGTACTCAAAATACGCTTGTCAACTAGCTGGTCAGACAACTAAAGTGTTGGCCTGCCAATAGATCAAAAACATAATACGCCTTCACTGCTTGCGAGTTAGCTGTTCTTATTTTGAAGTAAGACAAACGAAGAAAAGTTGAATAAATGAGTTTACTTTAGCTGGGGGGGGGGGGCTAACTGGCTCGGCAGCCATGGTCTCGTTCATCATGCAGCTTCACTTTAACAGATTCAAACTAAACTGTCATGTTCGTTAAATTTAGTTAGTAACCTAATGAGTTACTTGACACTTCCATCATATTCTAGTTATCTACGTCAGCGATGACCACCTAGCTATATGGAATAGCTAATACAAGACAGCTAGCTTATTAGCTAAAACCACTGTTTCGACATTAATAAATATTATTACTTCAGCGCCTACTATCTTCATAGAACAACAACAATACCAAAAAATATCATGTTGTGGGTCAGATTAATGGTGAATGTGGGTGAAAAGTGGTGTAGTTACGGTGTTTCTGCGAATACGGCCTGATATTTTTTCTCAGCCGACAGGGTAAAGTTAGAGAGCAGCCGAGGGCCGAAGCACTTCCAGCAGCAGAGTGACGCAGGAAACCTGCGCAGAGAGCCCGTATCCCCCTCCCTCCCCCGCCCCAAACACGGCAAATAAACACTCACCGTCTGCTGGAAGATCGAGAAAACGGGGGCAAAAATATATATACAGGCAGAACGCGCGAAGAGAACAATAAGCTAAGCGAAAATAAATACTACTTCATTGTCCTTCAGTGAGATGTAAAGGTCATGGTGAGCGAATGGTTCCAGGCGAAACGGACAGCTGTCGATGGGAACTGATCCGCGCTTCCCCGTCTTACGCATCACGAGGTTGGGGATCGCGCAGTGCTCTATCGAGCCGCCGGCCGACAGACTGCACTGCGCCTACACGGGGGGCGCTACAGAGCAGCTCTGTAGCTGCTGCCGTGCGTCTTGAGCTGCCTACCGACGAACTTTCCTCCAAAAAGACACCTATTTTTCTGAATAATAGAAGAGGATCTTGGTATTTTTCTCTTTGGAAAACACTGCTCACCAAGGAAGACATATGAAATCGTCTAATTTGAGGCATGATTAACAGACACACAAACCCTGCGTTTTAACATGTACTCAGAACAGGCCAGGTGTACTTGAGATTTATTTTTACCAACATAAAATTTACATACAAGAGTTTCACAAAAAGATACCTATCTCTTTGAATAGTAGGAGCAGAATTTTGTATTAGGGGCGGCATGGTGGTGCAGTGGTTAGTACTATTGCCTTGCACTTCTAAGAATTGGGTCTGCCAGGGTTCCATGTGTCATTGTGGGGTTTCCTCCTGGTACTTCGGTTTCCCCCAAATTTCCCATGGGTATGCCCTGTGATGGGGTGGCACCCTGTCCTGGGTTGTTCCCCACCTAGTACTTACTTGTAGGCTCTGGACTCCCTGTGACACTGCATGTTGGGTAATTGGTTTCAGAAAATGGATGTATTTTGGTATTATTTCCTTCGAAAAAAAAAGATCTCTAAAAAAGGCTTTTTTTCACGGTATTTGATTAGTATTTGTGAGTCTGCTGCATTATTGCCAATATATCTAATTTTTTTCTGCTCTGTTAAAAAGTGCATTACACAATTACGTTTGTATATACAGTATATATTGCAGTAAATGATTTAACTATCTTTATATGCAAAACCCAGAAATAAGAATGCTATAAACAAAAATTTAAATACTATCAAAATGTGGTTCAAAATATGCTATATATAAAGAAAATTTGATATAATGTATACTGTCAAGTTTTTTGTTTTTACAAAACAAAGTGCATAGAGGAAGAACTTAAGTATTGTGCCTACATTAACCTGAGTTTAATGTATAATTTGTATAAATCACAAAGTTAGATGTTAGTACAACTGAGTGTATTTTTTTTTGTAAAACTAAAAAGACAATTGCTTCGGTTACAAAATGCCTGCTGTTTTCAAAAATTGTAAATAGTATCAAAATGAAATGGAATTCATTTAGTTTCACTGAGGTCTTAAGTTTTGTCCATCTTCAGTCTTTTAACTGTTCATCCAGATCAGGGTCACGAGCGGACCTGAAAACTTCAGTGATTCATAAAAGTAGTAATACATTTTGTTAATGCTTTAACTACTTGTGATGTTTTGTACTCGTCAGCATACTCATTACAGAAACGCCATATTGATTAAAAAACATGTCTGCAGTATTATGTTTTATTTCTCAACAGGAGCTGTATGGAAAGCTACTTCTTAATGTGATAGCATAGTTTTCATTACATGCCAATGTATCAACATGTGAAATGCAACATGTTTAATTCATGTATGCATTGGCTTAAGAATTATTCATACATATTCATCTAGAAACAATAAAATACTCTATATTGAAGACAAATATGAGACGGCATGTTGACTCAGTGAGCTGCAGTCTCCTCCCACCTCCGGGTGAGGGTTTGAATTCCACCTCTGCTCTGTGAGTCATTTGCTTCTTCCCCCTACATCACACAGGTTTTCTTCTGCAGGCCAAAGTCATGCAGTTAGGGTAACTGGTGTATGTGAATTACCCATATTCACAGACAAAATTTCAGATGCAGTTGTATGAAGATATAAGGGCTGTTTTAACAAGATTATCTAGACAAATGTGACTATGTTTAATACAATAGACTGGCATCCCCTGCATGCAACCTGTTCCTCAGCCTTGTGCCCAGTGATGCCTCGCCTTGCTGTGCTAAGCAGTTGGAAGATCCATGGATGACAGCAAATCTACTAAATAAAAAAAAGTGTTCACTGTAAGTAAACACAAAGCACAAAATGGATAAAATTAGGCTTTATTTTAAAGTATACTTTTAAAAATCGTTAAAATTTTGCTATGGGTGTTAATATGTACAATATACAGTGTTCTGTACAAAATACTTCAACTTCAGCTTCAATTTAATGTATTTCTCACAGCAATCAAAGCACCAAAACAATCTTCATAAGCAATTAAAACAGGCTATAGCTTGCTAATAGGACACCACTTTTTGCCATCATATTATTTCAGCAGTACCTTGGAGAAAAACCTATACTCATTTAATATACTATATAATAACATTCTTAGCAGTATTATTCACTGAAAACAATGGTAAGATTTGATAACAGTTTGTTTAAAAAGTTATTTTACTTGTAACCAGTTAAGTCATTAATAAAATAATATATAAACCAAGTACTAAATCTTGACTGATGGAAAAAATAATATTACAAAATGAGTCAAACTTACATGTTAACTTAAACTTAACCTTAACTACAGAACTAAGCTTCAGTAGGACATTAACCTGGAGGTAAGGTGAACGTGAGTAAGAAGTAACAAGGCATTAATGATGCTGCAATGTCAACCTACAATACTGAGTTATGTATATCATAATCATAATCAACACAAGCTATTTGTTATTGGACAGTATTCCTTCATATTTCCAGCATCATAAATTCACAGAGCTTTACCATTTCGACCTATGATTTACGGCATCATGGCTGCTTGCTGATGTGAAATACAGTTTGGAAATTATCATTAGCAGGAGTTCAGAAATGGCATGATAACTAATGGCTAAGCTGAACAGAAAACAGTGACAGTTACTGGTAGCACCAATCTGAGAGCAAGTGCAGAATAAAAACCTAGCTTTTAGGCTAGC
>JAODUD010000026.1:6608149-6627837 GCA_026784285.1 Stomatorhinus walkeri | reverse complement strand
TCTCCATCCTGGCTCCTTCATTTTGTAGAGCATATTAAAACCTAGCTTTTAGGCTAGCTCTCCATCCTGGCTCCTTCATTTTGTAGAGCATATTAAAACCTAGCTTTTAGGCTAGCTCTCCATCCTGGCTCCTTCGTTTTGTAGAGCATATTAAAACCTAGCTTTTAGGCTAGCTCTCCATCCTGGCTCCTTCGTTTTGTAGAGCATATTAAAACCTAGCTTTTAGGCTAGCTCTCCATCCTGGCTCCTTCTTTTTGTAGAGCATATTAATTTGCGCTTTGCCCCTAATACTGCCGGAGATGTCTGAAGATGTTTCTTTGTTCTTGCATATGGTTTAGACTTATAACCCACTAAACAACATTATTTGAGCTACAGTTCAATAATGCTGCAAATGCTCTGCTGCTAATATTGCAAGGCATAGCATCTCTCTGTGGTCGCTACTGGTTCAGCTTCCCCTAAGATTTATCTACCAACCACATCTCACATCACATTGAAAAAGCTTTATACAGTTCCAGTGAGAGCTCTCTGCTGAAACTACTTTAAGGCCTGAATTCTAATCTCCTAATCACAGGAAATTGGTCTTTAGCTGGATTGTGGGAGACTTTTTGGAGAGTGCTGGATATACAGCTGCTTTGGCCTTCATGTTCTCCCGGTTGCCTGTGATGGCCGCCCTCAGTCGCGCCTTCATGAATGGGAAGGAGACCATGAGGGCCTTGAACAGTGCAGAGTGCTGGGGACCAATTCGCATCAGGTCCTGCAAGGCAGATTCATGCAGACTGCGGGCGGCTATAGAGGCAGAGGACAGGGCATTCTCATCCAGCAGGAAGGAGATGAGGATGTGCAGCAGGATCGGCATCAGCTGGGAACCTACGAAAACAGGGCCCACATGTACATAACGGAGCACAACACAACTGCAAAGCAGTGCAGCAATGCATCTTTTTCACTGGAAAACCAATATGATGCACAACTCTGCTAACATAATTATGTTATAACATAGCATAACATACTTATATATAACCTGTACAGTTAATACTTATAACATACAGTAAGTATTAACTGTACAGCCATACTGGGAAGCACTGCTTCATACTTACGGTACTCCTCCTCAGCAGTGGACACCAGGGTCTCCAGGGCCTGCACCCCAGCCAGCACAGCCTGCACTTCCTCCGTGGTCTGGGGCCTACTTTTCTCAATTGCCTGCAAATGTCCGACTAAAGCTCCTCCCAGTGCTTGGATGAAAGACACAGCCACAACTGCGGCCGGACTCTGGAAGACCGACAGCAGCAGCTGGTAGGTCTGACTCAGGACCTGGGCAGGAAGAGAGGGAACACTGAAGCTCAAGCTCTTCATTCTAACAGCCTGGATGCTAGCCGATAGCGTAATGATTAAGGTCTGGTGCTTTTAAATAAACAGACCCAAAGTGTGCAAACACTGTAGCGAGACCCACTGAACACTTTTTAACTGGGTATACTGTCAAAGAAAATAATTTATAGGATGAACAACTTCCATTGTCATATGTTTAGTAGCTCTTTATTAGAAACACCTAGCTAGTACCTGGCAGGACTCAATTATGCCTCCAGAAATGCTTTGAGGATGGAATGTGTGAGCTGTGTGTTAAAGGAGCAGTTCACCCTAAAACTGAAAAGAGATGTTTTAGAGGGGATTTATTGCTATCTATCCAGAGAGATTGCTGTTGGACTTTTCAAATGTTCTTTTCTGGCACTTTAATAACCACAGAAAGAATGCCATTCACTTCCATTATATTCAAAAGAAGCCCGACGTTCCAACAGCCGATATCTTCAAAATGAGAAATCTCCCAGCAGAGGAACCTACAGTAGATTTCAGTTTTATGGTGAACTGCCCCATTAAGAGAAGCCTTTCTGCACACACTGATGCACTGAGCTGTGAGGTGATGCTTTTCTTTCCCATCAGCTCAAGGTGTTTTAGAAATATTAATGTTATCAGTTTGTTCACCACATTTTTTCTACACTTTCCATTTTTGAAGTGCATGAAAATCCCAGAAAAATGTCTGCTATAGGTCACGTATGACACCAACTAACACACCACATTCAAAATTGCTTAGATTAGGTGTCTTAGCTATTCTAATGCACAGCCAAACTGAAAGTGAGCCTCTTGACAATGTTAATGCTATAGGTATTCAGTTCCTGCTACATGATTGGCTGTTTGCATTAGCAAGCAAGTCTACCTACTTAACTTGCCAAAGAGTGCATGTGAGGTGGAGGTTACTGAATGGGAAAAATGGCATGCAGGTGGTTCACCACTGGATCCTTGCACTCCAGACAGCCCTGGAACTTAGAGATGGAGCGTGCCAACAGAGGCTGCACAGCAGCGACCTCTGGGCCAGCCAACCGGAGGAAGATGGTGAGGATAGTGAGACGACTGATCTCATTCACACTGTGAAAAACCTCTTCTTTAAAAAGAAAATGAAAGAAAAGAAAAAGGTAGAATGCTTTAAGGCAGGGTTCCTCAGTTGTGGTCCTGGAGAGCCACAATCCAATACAGTTTGCAGATCTCCCTGCTAAAACACAACTACCAAACCTGGTAATTAGCTGATTAAGATGCGTTTCAGCGAGGAAATCTGCAAACTGTGTTGAATTATTAAAATATAATGTATATTAGAAGATAAGTCTTACCACTTTGTAATTACAGTGACTATTAATAGGTTGACAGATTGCATTACCCCTTTCCTTGACCAAATGCACAAATATCTGACTGATAAAAGGATGCAGAAGTTAAGAATCAAGGGCTGTTGGTGGAGATGCTTGATGCAGTAGGTAAGAGTAGGGGAACCCACTGAGGTATAAATAAGTGAGGTAGCATCAGGGCCAGCTGAAAATTTTTCAGCGTCCACTGCAAGATTTGATTAACCTAGTTGCTATTAGTCATCTTCCTTCCCAACATGACAAGCTGATCACATGAGGGCCCCCCTGGTGGCCTAGAGGTTCTAAGCAGCCAATCAGTTCGCTCATGCGTTTGGCTGGCCCTGAGTCAGGGCTGCTCCATTGTGGCAAAAATCATAATCACATTTATTTTGGTTGAGATCACAATTATTTAACATGATTGCTCATTTACTTTGGAAATATCACACTTATCACATATATTGAACTTCTAAAAAACTTGTGTTTCAAACAGCAGATTTATATGAATTCTAAATAAAATTAAACTAAGAAACAAACAAAAATGGGTTGGAAAAGGGTGTGCTGGATTTATTACACCAGAAAAAGTAGAAGCATAATTGCAGCACATTGTTTTGTCTTAATTACTTTGGTTTCTGTTTTAATGATCATTGAACCAAAATTAAAATCAGCGTTATTCTGAGTGGCGTGAGGTGCTTTAAGAAGGTTCTGGGTACCTGAATCCCAGAAGTCCATCAGTGTGTTAAGAGCACAGCGGAGCAGGTGGGCCCAGGCCCCCTGGCATTTTTCTGCATGGGCCATGGGAGACAACAGCACCACCCGCAGGGCCTGCAGTGTCACAGAGACAGCCAGGCCCAGTGCTGCCCCCGGAGGCTGCAGCAGCAGCTCACGGTGAACTCCCATTAGCAGGTACAGTATGCTGGGTAGAATGGACACGCTGCCTGTGAGACGTAGGGGTGCCCAGGTCAAGTAAATAGAGGTAAACGGAGATCAGCAGACAACCACTGGGAGTATAAAGGAATAAGACGCAGTGTATATTAAGAATAAGAAGTTCTTCATCTTACCCTCAGGAGAGCATATAGATGGAAGCTCTGAAAGGATGGTCAGCGCTGCAGAGACCAACTGGTAATCACTATGCCCCAGGGCCAGGGGAGGCCTGCTTGGCACAGTGTTGCTACCAGTCAACTTGGGGCTCAGCCGGGGCAGTTTGCGCACCAGGACGCACAGGCAGAGCTGCAGGGCCCCAAACACCACCGACCTTCCTGGCACCAGGCCGCCAGTATCGTGGCCCTCACCAAACTCAGGCAGAGTCTCCTTCTCTGCCGCTCCGTCGTCCACTGAATGCAAACACACAGAGCGAGCGATCAGCACGGTGACAGGCTCCATATAAATTTTAATCAACTGTGAGAGCAAGGACTCTGCTAGACCAGAGTTTCTCAGTCCAGTCCTTGAGGACCCAGAGACAGGTCAGGAGCTGGGAGAGAGCAAGAACATTGATAACTGGGGGGTCCCTGAGGACCAAGTTGGGAAACACTGCCCTAGACTCTTCATATTTCCATTTAAAGGCTGAGTACATTAACACAACATTTTAATTACATGTATACATATAGCAGTATTTAGTTATATTACTCTGCTGGCCACAGGATTCAAACCCACAGCCTTCTGGTTGCAGATCAATAACCTTCTGCACTACAGAGTCAGCGAGCATCAAGGGCCTAACAGTGATATGAGCCCACAACCTTCCTACCCAACTGAGCTAGACACCCAGCCAAGACCTCAGTGCCAAGCTGACAGGAGGACCGTTGAGCTCCCATACTGACCCTCAGCACTATGGCGCTTCTCCCTGACCCTCTCCTGTGCTGCACACACCACCTGTCTCACCAGCTCCAGCACTGCCAACTGCACTCCAGGTGACTCACGTGTCACGATCAGTCTGTGGAGGACACGCAGGAGCTCCACACTCAGAGTCTGCCAGGACATACAGGAAATGCTATTCAACCGAAAAGAAATGCGAAATCAAGCAGAAATGAGCAACAGGAATGCTGATTCACACATCATTTCTACCAAGAACAGTACAGCTTTTATTACATATGCGTTATTTTTTCCCCCAAACCAGTTCAGCACAAATCACGCCCCGCATCCAACTTAAGCACAAACCATACCTGACAACTCTGATACACCTCGTCCTGCAATGCTGATGAAGCCTTAAGATTGTATTCACTGGCTAACGACCTGAAACTGGTGACTGGCCACGCAACACGTGCGGATACAAACTGTAGCGCAAACGTTTAAAGTGTGGTTAGCAGCAGGGTTTGAGATAGATCTGACTTTTTACAATATTGGAAGTGTCTCCTACATAGAAACTTAAGAAATTTACAAACGAAATGGCTATGTCGTGTGCCCTCGGATATCAAACACTCCTATGCCGTTGATCAAGGTAAACTGACTTCAGAATTCACAATTATAATTGGTTCACTGAATAAAACAATGTTGGTTTTATTAGTATTTTTTTCTCTGTATGATCTCACATCTTTTAACCAACAACATCCTTGAGAAAAAGACATTTGCTCTGGGAGTGATCATATAAGGCAATCAGCTTAACACTACGTAGTCTGGAGCGATCATAACATAACAAATCCCAAATTAAATAATGGGTTAGCCCCTATCTTTAGTATCTGAGAATATTTGAGCCAAATTAGTATTTGCTGTTAATTAAATCGAGTTATTCTTCAAAATAACCTTTGTTGGGTGGAATCGCGGCTTTCCCTCGCATCAAAGATGATCAATCCCGCTACAGTTCAGACCAGCGCTCTATTACTGTTAACCAATGAAATCAATCTCGAAGTTTTGCTAAAGCTGCGGGGTATGGTTTGTTCTTTAGTTGGCTGCAGGGCGTGATTTGCGCTGAACTGGAGTCTGACATACCTGTACAAATCTTTTACTTTCCTGCCACTGCCTGTTTTCATTGATTGTTAGCTCTGTAAGTCTGCTTACTCACTCTGATTCATGCAAGGACGTAGATTTAGGTATGGATGGTAGAGACATGTCCCTACCAATAGTGTGTGAGTACCAAGTGCGTTTAGAGGTGTGCGGGATTTGGGACTGATCTGGTCCCTACAGATTTTGAAAAATAACCTACACCCAAGGATTGAAGGGTGATGTTAATGGCTAATCATGTTCATCCCGGACGCTGACTGGAGAGTATTATACCTATGCATAAATAAAGGCTTTCTCTGCAGTGGATCTTTCATGTGATCTATCTTAATATTGCACATTCAAGGTGGCAACTGGACTCCTACATATATGATTCAGAATGTAATACTTAATGATTTGTTGATACTGGCTAATAAACACACCAATGTGAATAAGGGGAGTACTGGCACTATTTTTCTCATGTCAAATTTACATACACATTTTAATAAATAAATAGGCTTTCAAAACAGGTCCCTCACAAAAACATTGGTAGATATTGCTGTTGTTCTCAGCATAAATTTGTTGACTCAGAGGGAGAATCATTTGCCAAGCAATTCATTTATAATAGCTCAGAGTTGTTAAAATCTTATCTAGCTCTGATTTAAAGGAACCCAAGGATTCAGCTTGCACTACGTTATCAGGAAGACTATTCCGTACTCTGACTACACGCTGTGTAAAGAAGTGCTTCCTTAAATCCAGTTTGAAATGTTCTCCCAATGTACCCCAAAAACATATGAATTCCTCATCCAGGAAATGCAATGACAGCAAAATGATCCTCAGCAGGTGATTCGACTGGTTTTTGTTACTCAAAAATAAATAAATAAATAAATATATAAATAAGGAAACAGAGTATATAATGACGATTTGTTTCCTGCATGCTGACCATGAAATGACGCTTTATTTGTACTGGTACACCGGAATGTTTTAGTTTTTACACATACAGGTGAGAGTAAAGCTTGGGGATACAGGCGCTGGGTCAGGAATATATCCAGCACCTATTTCTCAGGGAATTAATGACCTTTCTCAAGGGCCCAATGGTGATGTTACTGTTCTGCCAAGCATGGGATTGGAACCGACAACCTTTCGATCATAGGCACAGAAACCTAATCAGCTGAGCCACACAACACACCCAAGGACAATTTCATTAACATAATGCATTAATAAAATGCATAAGTGCATTGATTTTTCCTGTTTTCGCCCTGTCTTGAATATATTTACTCAAATCACCAGTTTCCCTTCATCATGTGGAGGTTGTGTCACATGCAACACCTCCAGTGTCCCTCCCTGCTGCTAGTTACCTACAGTATGCCATTTCACTGCATGGGTGTTGGCTTCCACTCAGTGATGTAACAGACTACCCAGAGTTAAGAATACCCAGTTCAGAGTAGAAATTGCTGTGCAACGATGACAGGAAGAGGAAATCAGCTGTGTAATATTCCTAAAGAATGAATCCAAAAATATTTATAAATCTTAAGGCAAATAGACAAGGTGAACCTGGCTGCCTACTTCTAACTGTTTTTGCAGCTTTTAAGGAATGCAGATCTGTTACTCGTTTGAGGGCTCTGGATTGGGAAGAATTTTATGCTCATTAGAACAGGTGGACAGTGCTTCTGAATTTTCTTTCAGAAAAAATAGTTTCATATAAATGGTGGTCTTTATTTTAAAAGGAAGATGTAAATCTGGTGAAAAAACTTATAGACCAATGCCATTCATTTATTACTCATGGGAATCAAAGCATTCTTAAACCCCCATTAATTATAAGTAGTTGCAGTTCAGAGTACTGAATGAAATACCTGATCATTTCCAATTTTGGACCTTGGCCAGGGTACATCAAACAGGGCATGTAGGGTGTGCAAACAGTAAGTAATATTCTCCATTTGGGAGTCAGAATGTGGTGAACACAGAAACTCCATGCTGATTCCTAGGAAGAGACATAAAATGGCCAGTCAGCAGAGACATATTAAACCTCACAAATAAAAAAAGGTTTGACAGACCATTTTCAACAACTGCCAGGATGACAAATAGGACCACCCATTTTCTGTACTTGCTTGTACAATTCAGGGATGTGGGGTGTGCAAAGCAGGGAACAACCCAGGATGGGTCGTCAACCCATCTCAGGGCACACTCACACATGCACACCTATGGGCAATTTGGTAACTCCAATCAACCTCAGCATGGTTTTGAACTATGGGGGCAAACCGGAGTGCCCGAAACAAAACCCACAACAACCCGGGGAGAACATGGAGCCCACTCATGGAACACTCATGGAGCCATGGCAGAGACTGAACCCTAGACCCAGAGGTTTGAGGTAACAGTGCTAACCATTTGACCACTGTACCACCCCAGAGAAATTGATTTAGAGGGAAAAAATGGCAAAGGAGGAGAGCTCTGACCCAGGATCAGGTAGAAGCGCTCAGCATTTATGTCTTCGGGAGACTTGATGCTAGCCAGTGAGGTGGACTGGCCCATTGAAGTTGGGGTGACAGGTCTGGACAAGTTTGCGGGGCCCTCATCCAGCACAATGAAGCCCATGCTGTTCAGCCAGAGTGCCGTGGCATGGAGGATCGCTGCCCAGGAGCTGCAGTAATGCCGCCTAGCCTGCTTGGCCGTCTCCGCTGTGTAAAACGTGCCTCCTGAAAAACAGAGGTGAGATATGATCTGTACCTAAAGGCCACTGACCTCAGGCACCAGCTTCACCCCGAAGAGGGTTCTGACCTGTGGCCAGGAGCGGCACTGCATACTCATGAGGCAGGTTCAGTATGGCATGGTCCTGCAGGGCGGCGAGCCAGAGCCGGCTCAGCATGCTCAGGTCGGCCTGCACCAGCCTCAGCAGCCCAGTCCCTACTGGGGCCACTGGTGGATCAGCACTGGGGTCAGAAGGTTGCAGAAGCTGAGCTGGATTCTCATCCTGATTAGGACTCTGAACTGCTACTATATACACCTGAAAAATGAAAGCCAGGGATAATAGTGAAAGAGTGAAATAGAGAGCCAGTGATAATATGCAACGACATTGAAGAAAGCCTTTAATTATTTACAATATTCATTAAATTTGTCCAACCCATCAAACTCCAAAAATTAAAAGAATTTAATTCCAAATCACTGCAGAATAGTATCACCCCTCTGCTAAAAATAGTTTATAGCTTTAACTTTTTTATAGCTAAACTTTCTGCTAATCATAAAACTATTTTACAAGGACACCTAAGAAAAATCATGTCCTATACAGCTGGAGACAACATTCTGAAATATTTATTCAGAGCTAGGTAACTCAGATTGGCTTGTATTGATTTTCTGCATCACATTCTTTCCTGGACCGTGGCCATGCAGAACTATAAACTGAGCCAAGTGAATGACGCACTCATACATAAATCGTCTGCATTCCGTGGTGTGCTTTTTCTTACGCAAATGACTCATTGAATTTCCCTTTGTGGGGACTGTAAAAATGGTCCCTGCAATGTGATAAAAACCTGAAATTGTGGGGACAATTTTTACAGAAATTCAATTATATAAAAAAGTATATATAGGAAAAATGTCTCTACAATGTGATGTAAGACACACAGCAAGTCCATAGCCTGAACTAAATTTCATAGGCCATAGGTCCCCCTTGACTGAGCAGAGGGGAATTGAAAAGTTACTTTCAAGCTGTTTGGGGTTTCTCACTGCACTGATATGGATGACTGAATATGCTCAAGGTTGTAATATATTGTCACTGATGGTTTAACTGATGGTTTAGGAACTAAATTATGAACATAAAAAGTTATTGTAAGGTTTCTTTACAAAGTGAACGTGGCAGTGAGGAACAGAGATGAGTGTATTATGCAGAGCCCCACACC
Organism: Stomatorhinus walkeri; assembly: GCA_026784285.1. Classification (NCBI taxonomy): domain Eukaryota; kingdom Metazoa; phylum Chordata; class Actinopteri; order Osteoglossiformes; family Mormyridae; genus Stomatorhinus; species Stomatorhinus walkeri. Next base: position 6,618,377 of record JAODUD010000026.1, on the reverse strand, counting down.
TCTGCCCAGGCTTTCAGCACTGCCAGAGACTCCATGGTGACAGTGCTCTCATTGTACAGCTGGCTCTGCTCCTCCTTTACCGCCTGTACTTTGCCCAGCGATGAGGTGAGCAGGTTGTGTACCCGTCGCAAGTCTAATAAATCGCTGACCACACCGCTGGCAATCCACGCGCTGCATACCTACAGAAACGACAGCAGCACGGTCATTGAATTTACGACTGATCCAGCTTGAGAAACGAATCTACAGCACATGAGCACTCATCAACCTGACAAGCCTTGGCGGTGACATCAGGGGGGGTGTCGGCTGTGAAGGCTGGTCTCAGTGCTGCTCCGACCTGCAAGCAGACACACAAGGTGACGCTAAACATGAAGACCTTTAAAAAGACTTAAGCTTGCTAAATATAATCACAGACAGAGAAGGATGCTGGCTGCTGACATCTGAAAACCTGAGAATATTATGCAAGATGAGAAACAGGGCAGGGAAGTAAAGGGAAGCTACACGCTTACATTAGCCTGGTACTGCTCCAGGAGGACATGACCCGGAAATTCAGGTTCGGGGAGAGCAGCGAACTTGCGGATGATAATGAGGAGCATCTGCAAGCCTGAGATCCGGAGTGGCTTGCTGGGGTCAGTGGCAGCCATAAAGGCCATTCGTATCAAGTCGGCAAGGTGCAGGACTAGAAAGTCTCCTGGGAAGAACAGGACAGGAAGTAGCTAAATATTTCACTATATTCAAACAATTGAACAATCACCAATTACCATGCAGTTCATTAATCAGCCATGTTCCTTATTTCCCCTGGAAGAAAACACAGCTGAATTTGGCAACATGTCTAGTAATTGATAATAAAAAAATACCGATAAAAATATTTTTTCAACTAATTATTATTCCTTTAAAAATTATTCTTTTTCATTGACTTATGCAAATTATACAGCTGCTGTATTCCCAGTAAAGCTACCAGTTGAAAGTTAACTCTGACTTTCTGTTTTGTCGTACAGTATACCAGTTGTTGCATATATTCGTGTTATAGGCATCATAAACGATATAGGCAATAAATTGGCTTTATGCAGTTTTGTTTAATACAAACATTGTACATAAATTTATTTGATACAGACAATGACAAAATGTAATATGCATTCTGCAAGTAAGTTTTACTGAAATTAAGTCACTATGGTAGCCTATTTCATGGTGGGATCAACAGCTCTATACTGAACATTATACAATTTCTCAGTATATGCCAGTGTTTGGATAGTTTTCCACAATCCAAGAGGCATTTATTTCTTTAAAAGAGTTTTACAGTTTAAAACAGCGTGTAACAAAAAGAGGTCAAACAACTCCATTATACATCAATGCCTTAATTTGTGTTGCCTTTATGCAATTTAGCATATCAGTGACACTAAGTCCCTGCATAATGAAAGAAAAATTAAAATGGCGTTAAGCCTGTGACTAAAGTGTATGACTGTCTGACCAGATCCTGTCATGAATTTCTGGAAAAAGCTCCTGGAAATGTCCTGCAAAATGATTCCTTAAAAAGAGCGGGAACCCTGACAGTGTGCCATAAAGCAGCCTGAAGACTGCATGTTCCAGTGTCGATGGTGACAGTTTTCTTCATAAGGGGCAGCCCTGGAGAGCACCTACTCATTTAGAACTTCATGACAAATATGGGTTTATGAGATTTCCATATCATTGCATTCCGATTTTATTTACAATTTGCACAGCATCCCAACTTCATTGGAATTGGGGTTGTAGTAATATTTCAGCCAGAGGCAGAGGAACCGAGGGGGGGCTGGGTTACAGTATGTTGGTTTGTTCTCTCATTATAATTATAGTGTTAAGTAATGCACGTGTACCTGTACAGTCATGGAAGCTCAGCTTTGCCATACTCATGCCTTACAGCGCGTATGTTTGTAATGTACTGTTTTCCTCACCTGTACATTGTTTTGGATAAAACTTTCTGCTAAATAAAACTGTAGTAATAAATGTAGTGCTGTGTCACAGTTCTCACAATAACTTTGAAATGCATATTGTGGACACAGTTGCAAGGGGTTATGATAAAATACTGTCATTTCGTCCACCATAAGTGTGATGTGAAATTTGGTACTCAAAAAACCTTAATAGTACATGCCATATAGCAATTATGACACCCTGAAAATCTGCTAATATAAAGCAGCAAGAGAGGACATGCACTTAGTGTGAGTGTCAGTGTGAGTGTCAGTGTGAGTGTCAGTGTGAATGTCAGCGAGGAAAGGCTCGGGTTTTGGCCAGCACTGGGAATCAGAACAGGTTGTGCCGTGTGGTGCGACTGTGCTTACCGGCAGATTCCTGCAGGCGGCGCTCCTGAGCCAGGGCCATGTTGAAATGGGCACGGTCGCCGCTCTCACACTGCACGATGATGCGGCACACACACTTGGTGGCGAAGACGCGTGTGGACCAGCGTGGGTGGCTAAAATGGCTGCCAGACTCTGCCGTGCAGGTATAGATGGAGTCATCGTCAGCACGGTCCCCTCCCTCCTCTTCCTGGTGTGTCTCCACAGCGGCTGCTGTGGCAGTCTCTGCTAAAACAGCAGTGATTCCGCATGTAGAGCTTTTCCCCCAGGCTGTTTCACTGTTTAGCCCATGTCCCATGCACGACAGTTGAGATGCCAATACGGATACTTAGACCAGATACAGGAACACAGGGAAACCATGGTAAGAAACACTGTGTGCACTGCACGTTGGATCAGCTCTTACAGTGCCTCACAGTAAGTAAAGCAGCACACTTATCGCTCCTGTGACTACATTGCACCCACCAGCAGAGGCTGACAAGACATCCTTGCACAGCTTGAGCCAATGGGACAGTTTTGCCACAGCCATGGAACCCAACATGTGATTCAGTGTCTCTCGGAGATCCTGGCACAGCTGTGGATCTGACTCCCGGTCCAACAGGCTAAACAGTGCCCCCTCCAGGCCGATCTCCTTTATAGTGACATCTGCAGATTAAAAAGACCATACCGTAAGAATTATAATTTGAGCTACTGCAGTGATTTTTTTTTTTGGTCTTAAAGATTTCAATGAATACAATGGCTTTAAAGTAAAACCAAAAGCAACCATTATGACTTGTAGTTTGTGTATCTCACCCAGCAAACTGTTATCCCTGCGTGGGAGATCCTTGACCAGGGCCACCGCATGCTCAGACACCTCCACAGCCTCCCGTTGGGCCAGCTGCCTGAGGCAGGCCACCACTGCCCTCCGGAGGGAAAGGTAGGAACTGCAAAGGTTTGCCTGCAGGACACAGCAGCACTTCTGTTGTACGTCATATAAAATACACCTTAAAAGTTATTCAAAACCCGCCCACACAGAAAATTGCTATTAAGATATTCTCTGAATGCAAATACATGCTTTTTAGAAAATAAAATATTCAGTTTCCAGTTATGGAAACTACAGAAAAGGCCTCTACAATGAACAAGTTTTGCCGAAACAAATAGCCGTGTACAGCTTTCCTTGTTTCAGAAGATTATTTTTAGCCAATTTCAGTGAAAGGCAGAAAGGATGCAAACATATGAGCTAAAATAAGACAAGAAATGTTTTTTTTAATGAGAACAAGCAGATACCGATATTCAGCCTTTAACATCAACAAACCATCATAAATAAACAATCCATCCAAGCAGTTTGTACACACAACACAAAAAATAAGCAAAACAAATAATATGTATAAATACACAATCTGCCAGGGGCTAACAATGGTTAATCATGTATGAGAAGCACATTCAGTGTGACAGGAGTGTGCAGACAGGGATACTGTTAAAGCTTGGTTAACCAAACGCACCAGCCACACTTCTCAAACTGGGGGCTGTAGTAATGCTCCATCATTAATATTTGCAAAAGAGACCCATGAACAAGTCATAGCAGTAAAGCTACAGCAGGAAAAAGCAATTTCTTAACTGATAGTAATACATGATAATTGCATTATGAACTGATTATTAATACAAAAGGGAAAACCCTAGTATTTATTTGCTTGTTCTGGCAACATATACTGCTTACACATTGCAACAGGTGTGTGAAACCTGTCAAGAAGAAAAACTATCAAAATTTAATTTAAATAAATGGACCAATGAAGAGCATACATCAGCAAACTTTAACATTGCAACAAACTGCTGTCATGACCAAAGGTGTGAAAAGCTGCAAAATAAATATCCCACACTGTGTTTGCTTAGGGTTAGTAGATGAAACAAAACTAAAATCAGGATGACTGGGGCAAGGAACATAAGAAGCAGGAATAAATAAATCATGTCAAATAAGAGCTGAGTGCAGGACGAATGCAAGAGAACAATGTGTACATTGTACATCTGCAAATCTGGAGAAGAACCTACCAAGACAGAATAATCCAACAAGATGCCCTGCATGAGAGAGCAGAACAAAGGTCCATCACTGAGGGGGACGGCTCACAACCGCACCAACATTAGTACATTTACAGACTACACCCAACGACAAAGAAAAGGCCCCCAAGTCACCCTCATTTATACATAACCAGGAATCCAGCACCAGAAACTCATTGATTCCACTCAGATTTGCAGTTATTCCAGTGAAGGTAATTCAAGTAATATATGTAGCGATATATGGCATTTATCTTAAATAACCTGTTTCTGCTATTTCTTTTTTCCATTTCCATTTCCCCACTGCCAGTCAGTCACACATACATCCCTCCACTTGCCATTTAACATTTAGTGTCCTCCAGTTACAAATGCACAAAGAACCATATTTTCGATGTCTGAGGTCTTTTTTAAATAAAAAAAAAACCAAACAAATAAATACATATACACACACACATACATGGCTTAATATCAAAACATTAAATATTTTATAATTTTTATTTAAAAATATGTTTAATATAAAATATTACATAAAAATGATAAATATTAACTTCAAACATTGCATGTTACGTTGTTCCATGCCAGCTACTCACCTCCTCAAAACAGCACAGGAAATGAACAAAGTCACAAATGCTTCATCCCAAACAAACCCTGCTGTCAAATGCCTGCGACTTTGTGCCCCATGTGACTAAGTTATCACTGATACAGATGGGATGTGAGGTTGAAGCATGTCTATGACCCAAAGCTACTTTAACTAATTAGATTAATTAAAAATGAGGGATTTATTTAATATAAATGTGTTAGAAATTCACACACTGTCTGATGGATATTTACACTCACATCCCTTAGGGTTAGGCCTGACAAAGACTCGGTCACTCTTCCAGCACGTGGAGAAATGATGCTTACTGTGCTTCAGAGGTACGTCCCTGTAAACCCAGAGGTTTCCTGCTCTCCTGCCAGAGCATTTTTTTTTTTTGCTGACTGGACCTTCCGTCAGATGATTTTATTTTTACTACTTATGCCCTCACAAACACACAAATCTCCCGTGTATGTCCCTGGGTGCTAGCTGCCCATAAAATAAATAATTGTACAAACAATACAAAGAATTTGCAGGAAATAATTCATAAAGGGTATATACAGTGTATGTGTGTGTGTGTATGTGTGTGTGTTTGCGCGAGCGAGAGACAGAATGCGTATACAGTTTATGATTCAGAAGTCTGAAGGCCTGAGGGAAGAAACTGTTTCCTATATTGGTAGTGAAGACCCTCAACTGATCAGACCCCCACAGTTGTGTCATCAGTGACTTTAATGATGTGGTTTGAGCTATGCTTAGCTGCACAGCCACGGGTCAATAGCATGAACTTTAGAGGGCTGAACACACAGCCTTAGGGGGCCAGGTGGTGGGTAGTGGAGATAGCATCATCCAATGAGTAGTCGGGATACACAAACTGTAGAGGGTCCAAGTGAAGTGGGCAGCTGTGATTTTATGTACCTTATGATGAGCCTCTCAATGCACTTCACGATGATGGGTACGACAGGACAATAGTCACTGAGGAGGGACACTGAATACTTCTTTTTCACAGGAATGATGGTGGTGGCTTCGAAGCACATTGGAACGACAGTAGTGCTGAGAGAGATGTCTGTGCGGACATCTGCCAGCTGGCATGCACACCCCCTGAGCACATGACCAGGTATGCCGTTTGGACCAGTGGCCTTTTGTGGGTTGACTGAGCAGAGTTCTCTACACATCAGCCGTGGTAAGGCAGAACATCTGGTTGTTGGGGGGGTGGGGTGGTCTTCCTCGCTGTGTCATTCTGTGCGCCAAACCATGCATAGTAGTGATTCAGCGCATCTGGAAAGGAGGCCTACTTGTCAGAGTCAAGTGGAGAAGTCCTGCAGTTGGTGATGACCAGGGTGCCCTACCGCATGCATCTTATGTCCCTAGTGTCTTGGAAGTGGCTGTGGATTCGCTGAGCATGGGCACACTTTGCCACTCTGATGGCCCAGGACAGGCTGCCCTTGCTGTCCTCAGACCTGAACTGAAGGCAGTGTGTCAGGTTCTTAGCAGTGTGTGCACCTCTGTAGTCATCCTTGGTCTCTGGCTGGGGTGTGTGATGATAGTCTTGGAGACAGTAACGTCGCCAATGCACTTGCAGATGTAGCCACTGATGCTGTGTACTCCTCCAAGTTGGTAGAGCCTCCATAAGTTGCAGCTTCCCCAAACATGTCCCAGTCAGTGTGCTCAAAACAGTCTTGAAGTACAGAGATGGCTCCTGGGGGCCAAGTTTTCTTCTGCTTCAGAATGGGTTTTGCATGAATGACAAGCAATCTCTATGCTATTACAGCATAACCAAGATGTGGGTTTGAGTAGCCAAGGTGGGGGCAGGGGTCAAAGGAGGATGTGGGACGCTTCAGTGATGTTTGTGTAAGCACAGTTCAGCATATTCGCCCCCATCATAGCAAAATCCAAATACTGGTGAAATTTGGTGAGATGTGACTTTAGATTTTCATGTTTGAAATCCCCGACAACAATTTACAGTCTATCTGTGGGTGTGTGTTTTGGAGCTCGCTGATGGCTCCATAAAGTTCGGCCAGCACATTGTTGGCATTAGCATTGGATGGGATGTATACCGCGACTATGAACACGGTGGTGAATTTGTGTGGTAAATAAAATGGTCTGCGCCTATGCCATAAACAGCAGCGATGGTGAGCAGTGACTACAGACTAGCACAGCATTCCTACAGCATTCTCTGTTGATGTAGACACACAAGCCCCCTACTTGGGTCTTACTGGACAGAGCTGCATCTCTATCGGAATGAAACATTAGCAAACCAGTTGGCTATATTGCACTGTCCGGAATGCCATCACTGAGCAATATCTCCATAAAAACAAAAACATGACAGTCTCTGGACTCAAGCTGGGTAGTCCACTGGAGTTGTATGTAGTCATGTTTATTGTTAAGCAAGCAAACATTAGCAAGTATGTTGGATGGGATAGCTGGCTGGCTAGCATTGGCTTCTAGTGTAGAATAGGACCCCCTGCCTGCTTTCTGCACTTCTACTTCTTCATGCACCGCTTGTGATGCCCCCTCTGGCCAGCAGCATCAGGGGATGCCACGATCTGAGGGCCCGGTCCCTGTAGCAAGCCAAGGTTGGGTAACTTGTGCAGTAGCCCATCCTCGAGGTAATTTTGTTGTTGGTTTCTTTGTTTTAGCAGGGTCTGGCGGTGATAGATGCGCACCAGTTGTTCTGATACACGAGCAAATATTTGGTACGAAAGTCGAGTGAAACCACACTTTTGCACCAACGTGTTGGACCCAGAGAGGCCACTAGGACCGCGCCGCCATCCTGTTTCTTTGGATGATGTGTATATTGCTGTGTTCTCTACTCACACAGAGGCAAGGCACCAGGCTGGTGAGGTCGACGTGATAATGCATGAAATGCATGTAATGTGTTTCATGAGTGTAATGTGTATATTACTGTACTCACACAGAGGCAGGGCACCAGGCTGCTGAGGTCGACGTAGTGCGGGGCAAACATGTGCAGCTGCTGCAGGCAGGAGATGGCCTGGGACTGCAGCAGGCAGTCGGAGCTGTCCTGCATAACAGCGCAGCCCATAAGGCACAAGCTTCGGAAGGGACCTTCAGCTGGGGTGGGAGACGGCATCAGTCAGGATACATCTGAAATCTAGCTGCGTATACTGCATTATTAACCTCATACCTGATCTTAGAGAGGAAATACAACATCAACAATTATGACTCATTCATTATTTTAATACAAATTGAACATGACTAATATAATGTCTATAACTAAACATTATGTGTTATATACAATACTGTGCAAAAACATTAGTCCTGCTGCCTAATTTGGATTTGGTTCCTTGCTTTTCCACTGTCAATTAATTGGTGCCGTGCCCAGCTCTCTCCCAGAATCGTCCTACTGTTCCCCCCGTTAGGGTGCTCCTGGGTAAAACCAATAAAAAATTGGTATTAGCTCTCCTAAATGTATGTCCAAGAATGTAACATACACTATATTGCCAAACATATTGGGACACCCCTCCAAATCACTGAATTCAGGTGTTCCAATCACTTTCATAGCCACAGGTGTATAAAATCAAGCACCTAGACAGCTTCTACAGACATTTGCTTGGGTCTCTCTCAGGAGCTCAGATGAATTCAAGCACAGTACAATGATAGGATTCCATCCGTGCAATAAGTACATTTGTGAAATTTCCTCAATTGGTAAATATTCCATGGTCAGCTGTTAGTGGTATTATAACAAAGTGGAAGCTATTGGGAACAACAGCAACTCAGCCACGAAGTGTTAGGCCACGTAAGATCACAGAGGGGACAAAGCATGCTGAGGCGCACAGTGTGCAGAGTCAATAGCTACAGACCTCCAAACTTCAAGTAGCCTTCAGATTAGCTCAAGAACAGTCTGTAGAGAACTTCGTGGAATGAGTTTCTATGGCAGAGCAGCTGCATCCAAGCCTTACAACACCAAGTGCAATGCAAAGTATCGGATGAAGTGATGAAAAGCTCCCCGCCACTGGACTCTAGTCTTCACTGCTCGTGTTCTCTGGAGAGATGAACCATGCTTCTGTGTCTGGTAATCTGATCGACGAGTCTGGGTTTGCTGCTTGCCAGAAGAACAGTACTTGCCTGACTGCATTGTGCCAAGTGTAAAGTTTTATATGTCAATTTTATACTTCCTGATTAACAGATGTAAGATCTATCGTTAACAAAAAAAGTTTAACAGTGGGAAAAATTGCACAGACAGAACAACCTCTTGTTTTTAACATGCAGTAGAAGAGGATAACATTCTCGGTTTAATAACTTGCTATCTTTTCCGCTGATTCAAGATAAAAAAGGATGCCAGCTGGATGTGCCAACCTCAGTCTAAGCAGTTACATTAGTTGGCAAGCTGTCTAATTGCAATTTTGTTTTCTCAAGATAAATATTACTTTGTGATGTTGGAAAAACAATCTTGGCTATGCTTCTCACAAATGCAAACAAATCAGTTGCTATGTATAACCTAAATTGAGAAACATTTTTTTAATCCCAAACAACTAAGCAACCCCTGTAGGAGGACATTACTGAGGGTAGATGGCAAATGTGAATACAATACTTGAAAATCTGTGCTATTCACAAGCAAAGCACATGGAACAGAGAGTTGGGTCCAGACAATGATACTGACTGGTTGTCCATGACAAACATGTCATTCTGTGCAACAATATTTTTAGTAGCGACTATGTACAACATAACTTTAGTAGCAGTGGTGCAACAGACAAAAAGCGCGAGCTAGTTTAAAAGTCACTTAGTTTCAACGTGATTTAAGATACACTTTACATCCAACCTTACAAGTGAAAATGCTGCGTGCCCATAATTGTGTGCATACTCGCCATCCATTATAAATGTCATTTTTAACCAGTGGAAACCGTGCCACTTAATCACCACCTGAGAACCAGTCAGCACTGGCACAACACTAGTGGAAAAGATCTACACGGCAGTCAAAGAAAATTAAGTTTAAACAGGCATCATGTTGACGTAAAACTAATATATTATGCCTGTCAAAATGTGCTGGTCCATAAAATTAAATCGTTGTGTAACTTATTGTTTAACTTAACTAAATTCATTAATTGAGCCGGTGGAGAGAAATGTAAATGAATACATAGACTTGCTAGGCGGCCCCTAAGCAGAGGCTTAGGAACTGAAGCAATGTTCATCTAGCCATTCAACAAGATATCAGTAACTTTTTGAAACACTAAAGAAATTCTTCCTTCTTTTATCGTGTTACTGTCAATTTGCATATACAGTGATCCCTCGCTACTTCGCGGTTCACTTATCGCGGATTCACGACTTCGCGGGTTTTTAAATATACAGT
>JAODUD010000026.1:6530825-6572024 GCA_026784285.1 Stomatorhinus walkeri | reverse complement strand
TGTATTTTTTCTTGTTTATACAGACTGGGTTTTATTGTTGTACTTCTGGAAAAGTGCAAATTCTGCCTTTTTTTTTTAAAGGTGTTTTTTTGCTTAACAAAAGTTACTGAAGAAATTAATGTTAATGAGTCTGATGTTATCTACATAAAGTCACACCTAGGCTTTTCTGTCATTGTTTGAAGTTCTGTCATTGTCACAGGTGGGGTGTGAAAATATTTCGTCCGGCACAGTGGGGAATTATAGAAAAAGTTTGAGAACCTCTGCACTAATGGGATCAAATATCTAAAAGTACTCTTTTTTTTTTAGATTTCACTATACGAAATTTGGTGCCATATATCTCAAAATCTGATCACTTCCAGTCTATGACCCACACAAAGATCAATCAAACACATTTTGAGCTATTGGGGCAAGGTCCTAAAACCATATGTGTTCGCTATATGAATACAATAATTAACAACAATGACAAAATTTCAGTAATTCATTAATGAATGTGTGTATCTTTGTAGAATTCCTTTTGATACTGAAACTGCACACTGTATTTCTATACTGACCGGTCGACCATTTTACTCACACTACTGTAATGATCCAAACACAAAACATATAACACAAATCATGCTTCCAAAGTCACAGACGGGAAGCATGCACTCTGTGGTGATACTGCTGCACAGTGCAGTGCAGTTCCTGTAGACAGGAAGGACCCTGAGAAAAGCAGGAACCACATTAAGCATGAACAGGGAGAGACTGAGAGCCCTTCACCGAACATGCCATAATAGGTCTTGGTACCCTGCAGTCATTATGATGGTGGTAGGGGGGGGGGGGGGGCGTACTCACTTGTGTGATGCCCACCCGCACGTCCCTGCTCACGGAGCTGCCCCCTTTCAGCATGTCCCCACTGGCCCGCAAGAAGCTGCCGCCACCACCACCACGCAGGAAGCCACCCCACAGAAGCTCCATAACCTCCTCCAGGGAGCTGCGCCGGGGGCCCTGCCTGGGAGCTGAGGAGAGCAGAGGAGCCAATGAGATGATGACAGCTCGGCTAGGCGTAGCTAAATATGCTGCATTATTCCAGAGACTGATTTCAACTGATCCCAGGTGAACGAGGAATGTAGCACAAGCAAGATAAGCAGCCATTTAGAGTTATGCGTTCTCTTCATCTTAGTTTTTGGCCAGGACACTTGCAAGGTCAGACACTCAGACTCCTCGCTCAGTCTCGCAAGATCCCCGATCAGAGCCTCTGTTGACTCGGAGAGGATAACAACATTGTTGATCACTAAATCTTTTTTCACCAACAGATGCCTCACAGCCACTGGACCGCACGACCCTGCCCAACACCCAGTCCATGCAAGAACTGAACAGAACAGGAGCAAGAACACATCCCTGACAAACCCTTAAATTAGCAGGGAAAAATGCACAGGTTCTCTCTCCACTCTGCACAGCACCGACAGTACCTTTACATACAAATTCAGTAATACAGCAATTCAGAAAAATAATCCCAAATGTTTTACTCATGTGGTGGCTCAGATTAAAGTCTAAAAATGTAAAAATGCCTTTGAGGCCCAATTTTATTGTGTTATAAATTCAAACCGATTCACGCAGCATAGAAGCTGATACACTAAAACCACACTACTCAATTAAATTTACACTTGGTTAGCCTTTCCTGTCCCATTATTTGGTGCCTAAAATATCATTGGTCTGTCAATAAAATCAGAGACTATACAGTATATTTACAGTATATTCACAAGCTCTTCTGCAAGCTCAAAGAAGGAGAAATTTTATTATTTTCTCAGCACTACTCCACTCATTTGTCCTGTAAACAATGCAACATGTTTATTTTTATAGATCTCAACACCATGAACTCAAACAGTGCAGTGTACTTCAGATATCCTGGAGCAGCCATGAGAGCACATTGAAATTATTCAGCTGAAACATGTGATTATAGTGAAATGTGTTGCTTGTATGATAAAGGGTGAAACAGGCTGAGCAGCCTGGCTTTGGGCACCTTCTTGCTTGACACTCTGGCAGACCTCCTGCTCTTACTCCCACCACCCGGTGACACACTGAAAAATTGAAAAGATGCAGCCTACCTGTGCCCTGCTTGGCCATGAGTGCCGTAGCCAGCATGGTTCCCAGCAGCTTGGACACTATCACACGCACATCATAGTTGGAGCCTTCAAAGGCCCGAAAGCATATGTTGGCCATATTCTCCAGCTCCGAGGTCCACAAAAACACTGCCTCTCTCTGCAGCTCGAGCAGGCACTGCAAGGCAATCAGAATCCTGGCATCACACACTGAAGTGCAATCAAAGCAACTTTAAATACTGACAAAGTATTCTAGCATATGCACTACTAAAGTATAAATATCTGGTACCACAATATATGGCACACAATACATAATAGTTTCTTTATTCCCAGCTTTTACATTATTTATTTCTTAAAAATCAACATTAAAAATGTCAAATAGAAAGGGGTGCTGTCAGAATGTATTCCCCAGACAGCCCACCAACCACTCAACCCAACTAATCCCTACTCCTCCCATTTTCATCAACTTCTAAAATTTTGAAAATTATTGGATGAATACAACTGTTCAAAACGGTGACACAATTTTCAAGACGGTCAATTGTGCACTATACTAGATGTGTGCAAACTCTAATCTTCACATTTCCCAAAAGACAGGAATGTGTACAATCACATTATTTACAAACAAAAGAAATTTTGAGTTTTGGCCCTTTCACTTAGAACATACTAATGCCTCATCCAGAAATCAACAAAGAATATTGGCAAACAAGAGACTTTACCTTGCTGTTTTGAATGTTAATCACTCATTACAGATAAACGCACACAAAATGCTGTGAGCTAAGCCTGGGGTCTGAGTACAGGGTCAGCCCACTTATCTGGCGCCCAAAGAGCACTTTGTTGTCTTAAAGCTGGTTTATACTTAATGCATACAATGGGGAAGGTGGTGGCGCAGGAGGTTGTGCTATTGTTTGGAAACTGAAGGGTTGCAGGTTTGAGCCCTGGGTCCTACTGGCCCCCCTCAAAGTGTCCTTGAGCAAGACACTGAACCCCAAATTGCTCCCAATGTGCAGGTTGGTGCCTTGCATGGCAGCCTCTGCCACCGGTGTGTGAGTGTGAATGGGTGAATGTGAGGCATAAATTGTAAAGCGCTTTGGTAAAAAGCTTGATTGGAATTTGCCATACAATACTAGAATTGGCAAGTCTGCCATTGGCACCATGTGCTTTCACAGATGAAAGCAGGTTAATGCTGAGCACATGTGACAGATGTGAAAGGGTCTGAAGAAGACAGGGAGAATGTTATGCTGCCTATAATACTGTTCAGCATGAACAATTTGGTGGGTCAGGAGGCATATGCATGGAGAGACGCACAGATCTCTACAGGCTAGACAATGGCACCTTGACTGTCATTAGGTATCAGGATGTAATCCTTGTACCCAGTGTCAGACCCCACGCTAGTGCAGTGGGTTGTGGGTTCCTCCTGGCAAAGCAATTTGATTGACTGAGGGTCTGAGAGTTGATAAGATCAGAAGTTCTCCAGGATACACACACAAGATGAAAACAGTCCCTAAAATAATCAATCACAATATTTGGTAAGTAAATTTAGTCTTCAAAAGACATCCCGTCACGTGGTTTGGTATAACTAAGGAAGAGCTCAAGAGTAGCAAAGGGAGATATCTGTATTCAGAGCTCCCACATAGTGCTGCTTGAATCTACATCTGTAATGAGATATTTTCTGCAATTACTGTGTCCACTCAGCTGAGGTATGCAACTGTTGTATTGTTTTTTTTGATTGGATGGTATAGTTTAGGAATTGTGAAGAATTACATTAATGCTATATTTGGTTAAATTGATGCATCTTGTATTAATTGTGAATAAATTGTGTTTTGATTACTTGTTGGTTGTCTGACTTTGCTAACCTCTGCATGTTTTCCGTAGACTGGGTTTATATCTAACATTCTTGCAGCCTCTGACTCGCCACGTTTTTCCGAGACCCAATGCAGTTGAGTTACAGTGAATACCAGCTCAGTCTCTGAAGTGCGCACACGCTGAGTTATGGCAAAAGATCAGCTCAGCCTCTGAGGTACTCACAAACTCAGATACAGCAAGTGTCCACATTCAAAAATTCAAACGTCATCTGCTTTTACCTATCTCTTTGCTACCATAAGCGGTGTTGCTTCAGTTTTTGGGTGATCTGTCTCAATATTTAAACAGTTCCAATTTTACACTTATACAACACTCTGAACAGTTTGCAAAAGATCCGTAAAACAATTTTTGAGTTGTCGGCTAACACACTAAAGCCTCTCTGGCAGCGCCAGACCAGTGGTAAAACCATATGCAAGACCAGAAATCCAGGGAATCCAAAAATATTAGGCTGACAGAGAGGTGTTTGACATACCACATTACATAATAGCAACACAGAGCAGTACTGGAGACAGTAAGAGGACAGACGGTGGAGGGCTGTCCCACGTACCTTAGCTGCAGCACAGCGCACCGCCATCGCGCGGTCTGTCAAGCAGATGCGTGCCACCTTGTACACATCTCTGTGGCATGGCAGTGCGCTGGGCCCGAGCCCCCGCAGGATCTTCTCGATGCTCAGCATGATCTCGTACCGTCCCTGGGACTGAGCATCACCACAGCACCACAGTGGTTTTAGGAAACAAGTGTTAAGTACATGCATCCATTTATGTGGTTCTACAGATATATGTTTAACGCCACTATAAACTCAAGCTGTCAGGAGTCTAGGCAGTAAATTGCAAAGAGACTAGAAAACTGTTAAGTACAAAACATTTCGATTTAGCTACGGATCGGATGAACTGTACAGCTGACTTAAGTAATATATAATGAATACTTTAACTGGCTGGCTGAACTGATTAATTCAGAACTTTAATTGTTTCACATTTCCCACCTCTTTCCCTCATTCAAATAAATGGTTAATACATATAATAACATCCATTAAAAACTATGTGCAAAACACTGACAATGCAATGGAATTCATTCTTGTGATGGCGCTACTTCCCTTCCAATAAATACACTGTCTGGGCTTGGGGAAGCCTTTTGGTCAATGCAAAAAAACAGCCATAAAATAGAACATGATAGTCTGTTGGGCCGTCCCTGTGCCCTGTCAGGACTGACTCATCAGTGACAGCAAAGCCAAAATGTTTATCATTGGCATGGTATTCAGAGTCTACCATAAACTCTTCTAAAGCAATAGAGTATCAAGCCTGATTTAATCAAATGGCAGTTTAGCATTGCACGTTGCACACATGACATGTGGCAGTCCTAATCTGAATTAATAGATATTTTGATTTGAACAACAGGGAAAAAGTATGGATTATAACTAGAGCTGGTCGATACGACCTAAAATTATTTTTCACTTTTTGGATGGTGACGGTATTATATCACAGTATAACTTTTTTTTCCCGAGCTTTAGGAGGGGCCGCATGTCCTGTCCCTTTATGTAAATAAAAATATTCCAAAGTACAGGAAGGCATTATTTTCAATTGGGATAAAACTGGGTATCAACAGCAATTATTTTGCAAAAAGCCTGAAGATCTTCACAGTAACTTTTATGTGCTACTACAAGTTTGGCTGTACCAAAATAAGGACACTTTTGTGTGTCACATGGTAGCTATGAGCCAAATTGTATCAAGGGACAACAAAACACACAAAGGAAAGCATCAAGGCACACAGCTACTAAAACGAACAGTGAAATATTTAAATGATGTATTATACAGAGTAAACCGACTTAATAAGGAGGGTAACATGAGAATGCATCAGTGCTATCATGATACGGTGATAAAGCATGAATAATACTGAAATTTGCTCTGTGTCAGATGATAACCAAATCAGTTCCAAATAACTGATGCCTCGGCTGTTTCAGACATTCCACTCATGTCTTTTTTTATTCCTCTTTCTCAACTTTTTATCTTAAAATTTTATTAGCCCATACCTAGTTTAAACGGTTTTTGGCATGGCATCACCATACGTTAATTGGGCAGTTGTGCCTTTTAACACGCACCTTGCATGAACGCAGCAGTGCATATATATGCTGATTTAGCGAATATGTTTTACTTTACACATACTCTGTTTATTCTGATTTTGTTCATTTGTTATCATGACACAGTGTCGGAGTGTATTTAATTGAATATTCACACAAGGCTGATAAACCAATCATATATACTATACAAGGACAAATATTCAGACTACAACTGATGTATTGTATTATTTTTTATAAATAGATTGTTCTTCTTGCAGTGTTAACAGTATGGTGTCCATGTCGTGGCGCACATCAGTATCACACCAGTAATGACTATGGTACTGCCTACCCTCAATTATAAAAATCTCCCTTATTTAATACCTGTCATTATTTCGAGAGCGTTATTATTGTTTTCTATCATGATGATGAAAATGAAAGAGAGCTGAAAATATTCCAAGCCTGGTTATCTGAAGAGATTTAGTATGAGTTTGATAAGGTTCACGTTCAGTGTTGAGTAATTAGGGAGGAATGGCTCTTACCTCAGCACTCTTCAGGGTCTTTATTAGGTTGGCCACCACAGTTGAAAAGGTTTTACCTAGCAACCGGCCGAGCTGCTCATATATCGCACCCAGGCAGGCAATGGCTGCCCTGCAGAATAGATTCATGTGCACATAAGCTCCAGAACTGCAGTCACATTAAAATAGCAAACACCATTTGTTTAAAAGCCTTTTTGCTTCACCTTGACTAAAGTGAAATGAACTCAGTGGTTACTTGTTTAGAAAGGTTCATATTCTTAATTACTATCTGGCACCCAGAGAATGACAAAGAAAAGAATCCACTGCTTTAACTGTTAACATTTTGTTAAATTGACCAGTACTCAGAGAGCTGGGATAGGAGTAGACAGCATGACCCAAAACTGACAGTGAGACCCTGTGAAGTTGTGACTTTAATCAAGCATCCGGTGACCAAGACCAGTGTAGGGATTTTGTGTTGAAAATCACTGTATGTCCAACAGGGGAACAAACCTAAACAGTAAAAATGTTACAGCACTTCATGGGCCTGTTGGTGTAGCATTCAGGGTTAAATTAATAGCAGCTTCATCACACAGTTAAGAGGAGCCTTTGAGACATTCTACTACCTGAGCAATGCTTTTAAAATGCCCATCTTGGAAAAGCTGCTTTCAGTAACACGTTATGGGATATTATGGCACTTTTTCAGTGGCATAGAGGAACAAGGCCATACCTGACCCACACCACAAAGAGACACTAGTTACAGTGCAGTTCCAGCTTGTTTCAATTTTCCACTGTAGAAAGGTCAGCTCAGTAAAGGGTTTGGAAAGCACCACTGACATAAATGATTTATTGTTCATACGGTGTATATCATGGTTCACTGTGCTAATTCACACTAACATGTCTGTGAGAATCTCCGTGTTATGTGCATCAAGTGGTAGCAGAATTAGCATTAGCTTGCATAGATTTGCATCACGATCCCATTCCATTCAGTCGTTCTATAGTACTTTTTCAAATAAATTGTTAAGTTCCAAGTTATCAGGAATGCATCAAAACATTGTGATGTGTGATAATATTAATCCATGTTCGTTGACCCATATTACTGTTTTTTTTTCTTGTTTCCGTGCAGTTTGACCAATCAGATGGTGTGATGTAAGTTAGTTCAGTCTTAGATGCTTAGTTCAGTCATGCTTTCGGCTCTGCTCATAAACAGAACCATTTCTGGGTATAGATTTACCCAGGGTATTAATTTACAATGGAAAACCTCTTTTTGGTTCAGCTCGGGTTCAGCTCAGTTTTGAGTAGCAGTGGAAAATCACCATTAGTCCCACTGGACAGGGCACTCAGTTTATCACAAAGGTACTGAAACACGTCAGCTCTGAATCACCCAATCCTCCTTCAATCCAGATACCACATTATTACAGCACTCAGAGGATCTATGTCAGCTTATCATGTTCTCAGACCAAGGAAAATACAAGTGATATAAAAACATCACAGTAAATTAACTCAAGCACTATGCAAGATAGTCAGGTATCATTTATAAAACAGTTTTAGTGGTAACCAACACAGCATACTACTAGAAGGGTGGATAATGTGGGAATGGTGCAAGGGACGAATGCTCACAGGCGGGTAGGCAGGAAGCTGGGCGAGTCGTCCTTGCTGCGGATGATGTCATTGCATTTATCGATCGTGATGGTGGCCGAAAAGGGATCACCGATCTTGTACAGCAGGGCAAAGCACTGGGAGAGAAGCTGCCGGGTTGGTGGCCCTGGAGAACCCATCAGGACTCTCGTCAGCTGGTCTACCAGGTTCTTCTGATTCTGCTTCACCTCCACCTGGTGATACAGATGTTTTGCAAACACTGCGTCATACAGTCACGTACATCACTCCCCAGGGCTAGGACCACGAATGGCAAAAAAGCAACAAAGAACTTAATTGATCAAAGTCTAGTCAAAGTATCTGTATTGTTGTCTCAACTGCAAGCACGGGTATGAAATGTTGTACAGTGCAAATACTTAATTAGAAAGAACGCTGTTGGAGCAACAGCAATGTATTCCTCGAACTACCGAGTCACCCCCTGAATCTAATCAGGGAAACGCGCTATCAGACTCATCAGAAACAGCTTGATCTTGGAGTCTGGCTAAGTCCAACCTAATTCTCCTAGTAGGTGCTAGACTACTGGATTTATGCTGAATTTTCAGAGTAGCAACAACAAGTTTGTGGTCAGAATTCACAAACTCGGCACTTCTGTAGACACTGCAGTTCTGCAGGAGCCTCTGGTGTCAGCCCACGAGGATGTGGTCGATCTCTGGTCAGTGCCAGTGGTCACAGTGAAGTTACATATGACTAGGGGAGTGTCACTATGTGGGCACACATCAAGCACTGAGTGAAACTGAGAGTAAAGTCACTCACCATCATATAATATTCTCGCTGAAAGAAGTGACAACCGACACCATCGGGAGGAGCTGATCCGCTATAATATTCAAGCATTATGAAATGCAATGTGTTTTTATTTGTGAATTATTAAATGTAATGAGTTTTTATTCAAGCATTATTAAATCTAATGTGTTTTGATTCAAATACAAAGTATTCTGTTTTGACCAGCAGACAGACAGACAGAGAAAGGGGAGAAAGGGGGGGGGGAGAGACCCAAGACTGTAGAACAGAATATCAAAGATTTGGATATCAGTGGGCTCAAAACCTTTCCATTAAAGAGCAGCAGGATACTGTGCCAGGGGTGCTGCTAGACATTTTGGACCCCATAAAAGCTATCATGTTGGCCCCCAACCCAGATCGATTGAATCATGCTACAAATATTTCGGCCTCGTCACTCAGGGGTCCTTGGTATCATCCTAACTCCCCCCCCCCCCCCTTTAAGGCACCCCTGCTCTGTGCACTCAGCTTACATTCCAGCTGAACCTTACTGAATTCAAGCTAACGCCTGTCACAAGCTAAGAAAGCAAGCTACACCTGTCTACCCTCTCTCAAAAACCTCCAGCAAGAAGACATAGTCAGGCCCCAGCCAACAAGCCCAATGGCTTTCAGCAGCAGAGTGAAAAAGCGCACATTTGCCCAGCATGAGAAACACGATGCCCTTGTGGGGAGCCGCTGTACATGCAGCTCAGGCCCGTCCTCACCCTGTCAGCTGCTGGCAGCAGCCTCTTCAGGAAGCTTAGCCACTTGAAAACGAAGGCCGCCCTCTGGTGCTCCCCCAGCTGGCCGCACGCCTCCTCGTTCAGCAGCAGACTGTGGGCCAGCTCCATCGCGGCTGTGCCTGTCAGGTGACCCTGCTACCGTATGGCGCCGTACCACACTGCCCTGGCTAAGCCACCTGCAAGCAGCACAGGGAAGACAGCAATAAGCTGCTCAGTTCAGAAAAGCAAACCAGATAAATAGCAGACAATAGCAAATATGCATCACCACAAAAAATAAGGTAAAATCATGAGGAAAGAATGCAATAAAATAAAAAATCTACCAGTAACAGGTAGCCAAAAGCACATGCATTCAAAAACAATTTTTAACTGTTGAACAGCAGATCTCCTTTCATCCATACCACAGAGGCAGAGTTCATGTTATTCCTGTCCCTCTCCTCAAATCCAAAGCCTTTGTGTAACAGTGTAAGGCGATCTGAAACATGGGTTGTGAATAATTCAGTCATATTGTGCAGCACTGCAGTCTTGATTACCTGCCTGTAAACCAGCTAGTGGGCTCCTCAGATAGAAGCCGCACCTCTCAGGGAGAGCTGTGAGCCCTGTGTTCCAAACTACATTATCCTACTCAATTCCACAGCAAAAAAAAAGAGAAATGTAGTGTGTGATACACTATAGATGGCATATTGCTATTTGATATAAAAAGGTGCTTCAAAACAACCTAGACAGTTCTGAGCTGGTACGTCACTTATCTATTACAGAGTCAGGAGAACCTTGGTTGAGATGCCAGGATATTATAGGACACAAACATGATGTCCATTTCAGAAACACCGCAGACCTTTATACTGCGGGAGGAAACAGAGTAAATGTGTGCGACACAGAGAGCATGCAGAGCCATCAAATGGCTTGAAGGGGAGATCCAGACCCCCACCATTCTGCCTCAGAGAAACCAAAAGGAACATTTTCCCTCAGCACACCAGGCCACTCTGCTGTGAGTCATAACAAGCATCCAGAAGATTTAATTTGCTCCAGGATATTTTATTCCCAATACAATAAATATAGGTAACTTATAAAAATCATACAATTCCTTGTTTGTTTGCTAAAAATAAAAAAAACAGGGTAAAATGTTCATTTGCACTCTTATAAGATAAATTGCTATAATCACGAAAGAATATACAGCAGATCCCTGTTAATGCTACATCAGCAAAAATTCTTGCACTACGACTCATTAAAAACAACTTTAGGTTTCAATTTGCTGCTGCAAGGTCATTCTGCTTGTCCAATTTTAGTACCTATCAGATAATGGTGTAACAAAAGAGCGACTTCAAATAAATGTACTGCATAAACTAGTTTTAGTATTTCAAATATTTCAAGCATGCCTTAGAATCACTTTACAAGCGATCGCATACTTTTATGGTTTTGGCGCAGTTCATATCCATTGGTATACCATACTCAGAGGTATACAAATATCTGCTTATTATAGAATATAGGATTCAATAACCGTAACCCCTCATTTCCAACATAGAACTTTTAAACATTGTGTGACTACCTTTCAGATATAGAAGGACATTATGACACTAGAATGGGAGAGATATTGTGCATTATTACAAAGATTTGAATACTTCTTGCCTTGAGGGTACAAATAAACAAATCATTTGTACAACTAAATTAATTTGAGAGCTAGAAATAGTGAACTGAGACCATGAAAAAAGTTTCTCACTCGCAATTTCATAAACCAGATTTCAATATAAACTGCTTGTGCCCCCAACAAGGCCCCATACTTTCCTCAGTAACACAGCATGAAGCAAAAGCCAAATGTACTGGTCAGTGGTGAGCTAGTACTGTTACGTCCAATTTCAAGGGACACAGTCACAATCTGGCACAAAAAAATTCTGCAAAAATACTGATAAAATGGAGATATTTTATTCTGTATTGTAATTAACTGTGCAGAAAAACAAGCAATTCCACAGCATCATAGCTTTGTCAGGATACATTTAAACAGCATCTAAATCAGGGCCTTAAGTCACACTGGTGTTATTAAGACACAACAAATATTAAATCAGAGCCTAGTTCAAACTCAGCATTGAACTAGTAAATCACTAAAAGTTGAAGGTGTTCTTCCAGTTCTTTATTATATATTAAAATGTCCCTCGGGTCATTTAATGAGCTCTCTGATTCATAAACCAAGATTTTTAAAGGTTAAAGTCAACTGATTAGTATAATAATTAAGATTACATGTCTAGATGCTAGATGTCAAAGTGCTCCCTAGCTAACAATGAAGCAGGACAGCGTTTCCAAAGAGGATGTCACATGAAATGAACCATCGCTTTAAGGCAACAGTTCTCTTTTCGGCACGTAAGCAATATAAAACTCAGCAAAACAGGATGCATAAAAACATAACTCATAAATATATTCATTACGCTGTCAGTCAGAAAGATCGAGAAATATTTGTGAATGTATCCAGACAACGATCCCGGACAGCTAACCCTCTGAAACCCCTAGCCCCCTTTGCAACATACGCCGCTAAACGTGGAGCATTAAAAGTTCCCTTACCGCGCAGTCGTGATCTTTTTATATCACAGATCGTAATACGGAAAACTGCAAATCACGGCGCATCAAAAAGGGTTGTCTGGCTATCCGGCCGACAGCAGGACAACGGCTGCCAATTCAAGTCGTCAGTGAAAGAGACCCGCCATCCCCCTCGGAAGAGAAAGAGCTGAGCCCAGAAACATCGAGTCGTTTCAGGACGGTCAATCGATTCTGCAGCTGGACACTCCCCGAGCCTCACATCGCAGAGAGACCCGCGTTCCCCCTCGGAAGGGAAAAGAGCAGAGCCCAGAAACAGCGAGCGATGCCAGGACGCCCAGTTGATTTCGCCACTGGGCACTTAATGGTTTCCAATCATGTTTGTGAATTTCGAAGTCGCACAATAAGGCATCAAAGACACCCGGGATGCCGCCGTCATTTGAATGTGTATTGTGCAAGTTCAAGGGTCAATGTACTGACCAAACAAATGTCCTAAAATTATATCCAGTCAGTAGGAATGATTCAGTAGTTAATAAAAAGCAGATTATAGTTCCAGAACAATACCAATGGTAAAATTCAAGCATTGGCCCCTATAGACATGAAACTCTTCTTTACAGTAAGCATAATAGATCTCAGCTGTCAAAATAAAGCACAGTACTCTTTATAATGTATTCACTATTTTAGGTCCAAATTTAGTTTTTAAAAAGTCCAGAGAGAGGGAGGCTTGTTTTACCTCACAGAACCCAAGGACAAAATAGACAAGTTAGCCTTCCAAGGATGGAAACTAAACATTGTGAAGCTGAAATATATCATGAAATGAGGTCTTGGTGGTAGGATAATGGTGTGGAGTAGAAGGTCCGTTGTCCGGCCTCGCCAGAACAGTCACATGTCCAAGAGCCCTTGAACAAGGCCCATAACTCCCAGATTCCCGAGTGCTGCTAAGCGGCTGCCCCTTCACTGTGACCCCAAGCTTGCTTTCACATGCATGTGTGTTTGTCTGTTTCATGGAGAGCTAGATGGGACAAAGTGAACAGAGAATTTCCCCACAGGGATAAATAAAGTATCACTATTCTATTCTATTGTTAGAGGCCTCGTCCTGCCAACTTTGGGCTGCTTCTAGGCCATATTACGTGGTTTTTGAGAGGTACTTGAACTTAATATTTTGCGACCCTGTCCCCTAGAAACTTCTGAGGATATTCTGAAATATACATCGTCTCAAATATTCAACACTTAATGCTTTTAAAATTTAAAAATCATCTTAAATTTAAATTAAAAAACAGGTATAATTCAACCAAAAGTAGATTGCCCCACCCCTCCAGGTCATTTAATCCCTACTCCTCCCACAACTCCCGCCCTGTGCAATCTCTAGACCACCTTGCTTGTTCAGCAGCGAGCTTCCCCATCTTCTGACATCGTAATACCACTTTCCGCACTGAGCAGATGATCTGGTGATGACAGAAAACGAGGACACTTTGGCTGCTACCTCATCTCCGCTGATGAAACAGCGAAATGGGTTTGGACATGCCCATAAATGTTAGCTGTGTTTTGTGCTTTGCATTAGATTGTCAAAATAGAGCCGTTAGTGTGACTTAGGAGTGGTCTTTGTGATAAGATATAATGCTTTGTGAATATGAGCCCAGGTTTGTTCCCTATGCAAAGCTGCTAAAAAATTTGAAAAACATCCATCCGCAATCAGGGGGGTACAAATGAATGGGGGAAAATGCTCTTAATTAATCACACATTTAAATCACTTTCTTTACATTTCTTTATTTTATACAGGGACATGACAGGATTGACATTTATCTACATCACACACATAATTTAACAAAAAAAACCTCAAAAATGCCCAAAAGTATGTCTATATTAAAGTAAATTTCTATTTTATGATCCAGAGTTCATTAACATATATAATTATTCCCACTGCACGTATGAGAAGACAGAAATATATCCTATAATTAAAATTCTATAAGATGTGTATAGGGTCCATTGGTATCTAGGCTCAGTACTTGTCTGTTTCCATAGGTCCCATATTTTACAACAGTACCTGCTTCAGTACATTTGCTGGATGTTGCCATCCCTTTCTCACACTGCAGGACAAACTGGTTGTATAGCCGCAATCCATCCTCTTTGCCAATGTTTCCATGGTACTGCATGCTTCGGCCTTTGGTTTTGCCCCCCAGTGTGGCCTGGGGCACGATGAGTACACTCCCAGGCAACTCCAACACAGACACGTGTTTCCCAGAGTCCGTCTCACACAGCTTAACATTAAGCAGGGAGTTCACTGTGGAGAGGCAGAGAGCAAGTTAAATCTTTTACGATGTCTAATTTAAAAATTAGCTGTCTTTTGGAAAGCCGATGAACATATTCTTCAATTTCTTAAAGTATACACAAAGGTATGAAAAAGTAGGTTTATGCAGCTGGCAAACCTGCATTTTATATTGCAATTTTGTGACAACCGAGTTTGGCTACCTTTGCAGTGACTTGAAGGCAGGCTGCCAATGATCACCCCAAAATCTGAGGTTGAACATTATTTAACTAAGTAAATATTCCATAATCTAGGCATACTATGCTGATGAAAGATTACCCAAGAATATATTTATTGCATTTTCCCATCTTTGATTATACACAACTTATAATTCTGCTAATAGTTTTTTTTCTTGTAATATATTGTTAAAATTAGTTTTACAGTATTCAGTAGTAACCAGTGGTGGATGGTGATTTTTAAAATGGGTGAATCACAGTGGGGATAGTTGGCATTACAACCAAAAAAGGTCTTTTTTTCTTATTTTAGTAGTTAGCTACGTGTATGTAAATTCTGCCATCTTTCATCAAAAGATTAAGTGAACATTAGCTGTCTGTCTGCCATCTTGCTTCAAAGCATCTAGCCTAACTTGAACACATACAGCACAGTTAGCAAGATAACTACCAAACTACTAATGTACTAAAAATCACAGAACTTAAGTTATCACAATCGTTAAGAATTACATAAGTTATCAAACTCAAAACCCAATGGGAAAAAATATATATGAAATGATAAACAGTCACTTTGGGTTTCAACAAAATGCTTCTATGCTCCTGAATGTGTCAGAATGAATGCATACTGCAAACCAACACCACCAACAGTCCAACACCATGTGAACTTATCGGTCATGAGCATTAATATTATTGGTAGTTTATCGATCTTGTCTTGTGCAGAGAAGTCTGGTTTCCAAGCATTTCTAAAACATCTGACTGTAATCAACCTGTCCAATCAACATTGCCTAAGCAAAAACTAAAGTTGTACTCCATTTCAGGGTCTACAGCTGTCTAGTGCTGCATTTGAAAACCAAATGCATCACTGTAGTGCAACAAGATTGCATTTGAAAGAGCTTTCAAAAATGGGACAATCTAGAAATATGTCCTTTTCCTCAGCTGCCCAAGATTCATTGGATGGATTTTTACTTAAATTCTCAGCACCATTTCCCTCAAAAAATACAAGTGGACAATGGGTTGAATATGCTAAATATCATAACACCTAGACAAGATCACAACCTTAATTTGTCTTCCCCCCAACATTACTATTATTAATAAATCATTAATATGTTTAATTATAATAATACTGTCGTGCAGAGCTGGGACGAAACGGAGACAGGTGCAGACGTCAGGGTATCGGGGAATACGGGGTTTAATTACAGGTAAGGCAGGCAAAACGCAGACGGACAATACAATGACAGGACTGGGCAAACAAACTGAAATACAGAGGACTAATGACAACAACCAGAAACAGCTGATCACATGGGGATTCCATACGGGGTTAACGAGGGGGCATGGCACACGAAAGGAGCAGATGATCGGAG
The DNA here is from genome assembly GCA_026784285.1 of Stomatorhinus walkeri. Classification (NCBI taxonomy): domain Eukaryota; kingdom Metazoa; phylum Chordata; class Actinopteri; order Osteoglossiformes; family Mormyridae; genus Stomatorhinus; species Stomatorhinus walkeri. Next base: position 6,556,013 of record JAODUD010000026.1, on the reverse strand, counting down.
CAGGACACATTGTTTTTTTTTTTTTTAACTTTACACATTGGATACATTTATTTTCTTATTTTACAAGTTACTGTTTTGATAAATGTTCTTAGATGTGTTTAGTGCAGTATATGCTCTTCTTGTTTTATTCGGTTCATCTTGTGTTTAAATGCTTAAAAATATATTTAAGTGTAATTTTTTGGGGTCGGGAACCAATTAATTGGTTTTCCATTATTTCTTATGGGGAAAATTCGATCAGAACCCAAACTTTTTAGGATTCAATCCGGAGTTCTGAATGGATTAAGTTCGAGTTCTGAGGTACCACTGTACTTCTAAATCAGGAACGATTTATTTTAAGCATTATTTAAAGGAGTATATCATTTAAGGTGTATGTCATTATTAGTGTAAGAGAACAAGAGCTTAGTATATGAGAACGAGCATTGCTACTGTAAGTCTAAATGGCACAACATACCCATTTTGGGAATAATATCATCTTCTGCTCCTTTGAAAAAGCAGATAAAAATCACCATTCCCCTCTGAATCTGTGCGCACGAAAGAGAAACACATTACATGTGATACATTCATAGCCACCTAAATATGGGCCAAAATTAACAATTTTATATAATTGACTAATGATCATACCTCTACCCACTCCGCTTCAGATTGCCCTTCCAAGGGCTTGACCTGAAGCCTAGCACGTAGACACTGCTGTACCACAGTCCTAGCACGGGAAAGAGTACCTGCTTCTTCTGTCATCTTTGATAACGCGCTGACGTCTTACACTTATTTCATAGACTGAAGAAAAGGGTGTACCACCACCAGCGGGATCAGATACAAAACTAAAATAAAAATGTAAACGGATAATATTCATTTGACCATATAAGGTAGGATCTGTAGGAAATATTAGAAAATCGTTAAGGAAAAAATTAATAATATTCTCGAGTAAATTTTAATTCATATCACCGTTTTCACTATCTAGGGTTTTCACCTAATTTTAAACGTGAAATATTTTTTGTTCTAAATTATACGTTATATCTACACCCACTGTGTCACTTGAATAACAGTTAAACATCTTATTATGTCTAATCGTGCAACTTACTATGAGAAACAAAAAGATGAAGAGGGAAACAGTTTAAGTAAAATCCTTACCTGAGGATTACCCGGCATAAACTATAAAGGTAAATAAAGAACGTCATCAAAAGGCGACAACAAGCTACCAGGGCGTCTCGTTTTTTCTACTTTATATTTTTTTATTGAATAAAATATTGATGTACTAACTTTTAAGACATAACTGAATACCTTAATCCTATACAGTATTAACACAGTATTAACGTCAACCAAATAACAGGGCGACCGACGCAATTTATGCGCATGCGCAGTCCAAATTCCAAGTGGCGTGATAATTTCTGCCACATTATTCGAATGTTTTATAATGATATTAGCAGTAACCTTTCTCCTAGCAGAGGCTGTTCACCAGGGTTTCTTGTTAAAGGGGGTATACAACAGGTTTGACTTACAAGCCCTGTGTTGTTCATAATTCGGGTCTGACTTTAAATCGTCAAAAATGTGAGATTTTAACAATCCACAATTCAGACTTAGCTTCTGTTGTTAACATCCCGGTAAAGAAAGCGGTGTGATACCTTGTCTTAATATTAACAAGTTTTGTGGTTGATAGGGAAAATTTGAATATTATTCTGAGATTAAATTCTGTCCAAAAAACACTGAACCCCTGGCTTAGCTGAGATCTGTCTTTATTAGGATGCATTCTTTTATCTGAGTATGGAGGTGTTAACATCATAGACTTTGAATTTATAATTGCTGCCGTTATAGTCAAATGGTTAAAAAAATGTCTTTCTCAACCTTATTCTATGTGGTATCACATTCCTAACAAAATTTTCAAGTTAGTGGGATTGATTTCTTGCTTAGATATGACTTTTTAATGGCTAAAGATTCCCTTAAAACTATCTCATTTTTCAAACATGGGAAAGTATGGGAAAATGCTTTTTACTCACAATTTTTCTCCACATAAATCTTTGACATAGAATAACAGGTGATCACGATTAACAGGAGATCAATCTTCAAACCGGATTAGCATGAAAATAGTGTGATTTTTGTGAGTGACTTATTGGACTCTGAAGGGAAACATCTTTTTTTATAGATGAATTCTATAATACTACCTCAAGAAAAGAATATGGACAATATGTGAAGCGATCCTTGTTCCTTAATTGCATATGATTCAAAATTGTTTACAGTTGTACCAGGTCACACCCTCTCTGCCTTCCTTATGTGTTGGTGATGTTAATGTGATGGACAAAGATTGTACCAACAGGCTGGTAAGCCTGGTTTTTAAACAGAAGGTTCTTGGGGACTTTCACTCCTCTTGTCAGGGATAACATAGGATTTTCTCTTACGAGATGCTTTGCCTCTGTATGCGTGTGTGTGAAACTTTTGTGAGGAGTGTGTGGGAGTGGGTAAGCTGGCCCCCATTTTGCTAACTAGCATATCAGTGTGTTCTACCATCCTAAGAAACATTTTAAGCATGTTAAACGAAAGGGATGATGTCCGATTAAGAGTCAGTTTCACAAGGGGGAAGGGGGGCAGCTGACGATGAACCTGTATGGTCTTCCATAGATTCTGAATTACTGGAGGTTTTGTCAGATATAGAATTTACTCTCAGTGTTGAGGAGATTGAAAATGACTTGCGTGAAGGATGGGAGGATCGTGTACAGGATTTCGGTGAAGTTGAAAATTCCAATATTGAGCAGGAAGGCAGCGGTGACATAGAAATGATGGATCCCATGCCTGACTGGGTTGTACAAAACCATAGATTTGATAATGTACATATTGTGCACATTCAATATATTCTGCTGCCTAGAAAAGGAACGAATTTCTGAGAATACTATGAAAATGTGATTGGAGGGGTGTGTGACTGACGTATTGCGTCCATGAAGAATAGGAACTGTTTTTCAGTGTCCGCTGTGATGTACGGACAGATTAAAGTGCGCACAGGAAATTTGTCGCAGTAAAATCGTCCATTACGCTCCCGCTTAGTTTTATTTTTGATTGTGTAAGTTGTTTTAATGTTAAGGTACTGAATAACTGATGTAGAGTTTTTCCGTTTTACCATCCGCAAGTAAGTTGCCGTTATGGATATACTGCAGATTATGTTTTGGAGCTTTGGCTAGCTGCTCAGTTGAATGAAAGGTAGTTAGGAGTGTTGCTAGCATGTTATGAGGTACTTTAATTTAAACTCAAATTGAAAGTGAAGTTTGTATAAATAATTGCCAAGATGCTGTTTCTGTATCATATTTATAGTTTCACAATATTTGCTTTCTTTTAGAAACATTGACGTGGAAACATGGATAAAGGTACCCACGTGAAAACGACATCCGCGCCGTCTGTGTCTCAGATCAACGCAGAGCATGTCACTCAGGTATACACAGGGTTGGGAGGGTTACTTTAGAAATGCACTCCGGAGTTATGTAATTTTTTGCTGCCTTGTCAGAATTTTAGTGTAACAGAAATTTTCAGTTATATCTGTCAGTTTTTGCTACTTTGCGCAAAAAAATCCTACTCATAGTTTTGATTGGACATTGGTAGGAGTTTTTATGCTATCAAAATAACAGTCCTATTCTTTAAATGGGGTAGCAGTGTTTTACGCGTAGTTCATGCTGTCAGAAACCACTAAGTGTAGTTTTCAGCGGAAAAGCAATGTTTACAGGTAGTTTTACGCTGCTGGACACTGCTCCCTATACTTTTCAATGGGGTAATACTTTATTACATGCGCGACTATTAGACCGCAGTTTAATTAGGAATCGGCAGTGACCATCCGAATTAATTATATCGAATTGACAAACATCGATTTATGTATTGCAGTTTTTAATCAGATTTTGATGTAGAGCATTTCAAGGTCTACGTTTAAAGACAAGGACTGTAGCAGTACACGTATTCATCATGTACATTTCAGTTACAGCATTTTCAGTTTGCAACACGCAATAAAACAAATTATTACAACTCAGAATTCCATAAATATGGGTGGTTTTACGCTGCCAGACACTGCTCCCTATACTTTTCAATGGGGTAATACTTTATTATACGCGCGACTATTAGACCGCAGTTTAATTCGGAATCGGCAGTAACCATCCTAATTAATTATATCGAATTGACAAACATCGATTTATGTGTTGCAGTTTTTAATCAGATTTTTATGTAGAGCGTTTCAAGGTCTACGTTTAAAGACAAGGTCTGTAGCAGTACATGTATTCATCATGTGCATTTCAGTTACAGCATTTTCAGTTTGCAACACGCAATAAAACAAATTATTACATTTCTTCATACGAGTGAAACCTAAATCCACAAGTAGATGTTCAAGATGGAAAATCTTATGCTTATTGTGTTTTGAGTTAGTTACAGCTAGTGTTATAGAGCTCAAAGACCTCCCACATTACTTAAATCAGTAGTTTGGGAACATTTGGCCTCCCAATAAATTATGCCAAAACTAGAGAGAGAGAAGTTAATAAAACTAAGCATGTTTGTCAGCTCTGTTATACCAAACTTGGATATTTTTCTGAAAAAAATGTAGAAAATGCTAACTCATTTTATGCAACATTGTCCAATTGTGTGCTTTTGCCCAGAAATCCAGACAGGGCTTTAAAATAAACAAATAATAACTAATGCCAAGTACACGCCTCAATTTCCCGCTTGCTGAAATTTTTTGCCGATTGCCAGCAAAAGCCCTACATTGAAGGCAAATCTGTGTTTGCTTGGTGCTGGCAAATTGGTGCTTGATCACGCTATTAGTTAAGATGTGATCAGACAGAATCATAGATGCATCATAGACACCCGTCAGACATCTAGTAGGCTACCTGTTGGCAACTCCAAATCCTGTAGTGTGAAATGTTGATCGGGGATCTAAAGAGACTGAGCGTGCAAGTCCCTGATACTTGCGATCCCTGTGTCCCAGGCCTTTAATGATTTCTTGGACATGGCCATCAGGAGTGTGTCTGTTGGAATGTTGACCTTGTTGAGAGGCTCACTTGCCTCAGTGACATTTGTGTCTGTGGTGATTCTTCCTATGAAGTCGGCACACAGATTGTGAGAGCATGGGGGTCTTGAGGTCATTGGAAAGGGGTGTATCTTTGCAAGAGGATGAAGGTCCAAGTCTTTAGAGTCCTAGTGCTCCTTTTATTGCTGTATGACTGAAAGCTGGACACTATCCTGGTCCACAAAACTGCTGAATTCCTCTACTATCTTACTACAGATTACAGATAAAATGGAAAAAACCACTACAACCACACAAATATGAACCAGATGAAGACCCCAAACAGTACATTACAAGTCAGACAGAACAGTATGAGTGAGTCAACAATGTGCTACTAAATCAATTGCATTTTTTCTCCTTCTGCAGTTGGCTAATAAATACTGGGCACCCCATGTCACTGAAAAATTACCTTTCCATCTGAAGGTAGGTTTCTTATTTTGTGGCTTCAGTTTAGCGAAACTTCTCTCTGCTCCATCTAAATGTGTTTTTTTCCCCCTCAGGTGATAGAAGATATTTATCTGACTGAAATTCTGAAGTCCAAGTAAGTATACAAAAAAGATCAAGTGCATATATGTTTCATAGTATGATAAAAATAGATTTGTAATATGCAATTTATAGCGATACTGAACTGTTTTGTAGTAGTTTTTAATTTTAGGTTTTACTTGCTGCAGAGTGGAAATGATTTTTTTTATGTATATAATTTAGATTTGCAATCAGAAAAATCATGCTACTGGAATTTAGGTAAGTGTGTGAACCTACATTAAATATTTTCGCTTATCTGACAATTGATTATATTTTTAGTCTTGTAATTTGAAATGTATACCAGTTAACTTCGGAAAAGTAATTCACCCACTACTGGTTATACACAGCACCAATAGTTATAAGCGTGTATAACAATTAGTGGTGTGTATAACCAGTGGTGGGTGAATTACTTTTCTGAAGTTAACTGGTATAGATTTCAAATTACAAGACTAAAAATGTAATCTATTTTATGACTTGTAATCATAGTCGAGTACACATTTCATTTGGATCTATACATTTAACAGAGCTAATTGGTTATTGGTTTTGCAGTGGTGCTGTGTGATATTAACTTATTTAACTAATAAATTGAGAAATAATATACTGTCAATTAGGATCATTGCTTGATAGCACACATTATAGAAACCAAGGCAATTGCAAACAATCATATGGTAGTCTTTTAAGAACGGACAATTTATGCCATAAAGTCCTACAATAAGTTTCACTAACTTAGTGGAGCACATCACATGCTATGGTTTTGGATAAAAGAAGCATTCCCTCAGAGGAAACTTCAAGTGTTGGTATATTAAGTGATAGCTTAGCACCTACAATACCGTTTAAATAAGCTATGACCTGCATGGTGAATATTTTCTAATTTTGTTATTCCTTATCTTTGCATTTATATGCTTTGTTATATGTTTATATATATTTTAAATTTTAGTATCTTATTTGGTTATCCTTCTACCTTTATTACTGCACAGTTTGGAAAATAAGTTTTCACTGCTGCTGTACCTCTATATTCATCTATGTTGCAGATAAAAATTGTGAATCTTAAAGTATATACTGTGAATGAACAATGTATAAAGACTGGCGTAGTGGTGCCATGGCAATTTAAAATTCAACATGCAACAGACTTGGGCTTTCTAATGTAAATTCTGCTGAGAACTTGTGCCAACTAAAACTGCAAAGACTGCAAAATTGTTTGAACACCATCTAGTAGAACCCCTGACTGCTTACAGTCACAGAAACAAGCAATTAGGGATTCCTCTTTCAATCTGAAAAAATATGGGGAAAGATTCTGCAAATTGTCATATACAGCTTTGGAAAAAATTAAGTGAACACAGCATAATTTTTTTTGTTTCATTTCTCAATTTATAGATGTGTGTCTGTGGGGAGAAAATATATATTTTTCAGCATGGTTCTTCTTTGTTTTTCATTAATAAAGTGCTTCTTCTTTGCTTTATGGGACTTCAGTTCTGATTCTAGGAGCCTGATATTCACTTCTAGTGATGCATTTCACACCTGGACTTAATGTTTACCATTCATGAAGAACTGTCAAATAAATTGACGATCGTCTTTGACATCAGACAGTTGCTTCTGCCCTCAGCGTGGCTGGTTTTTGGTCATTTCCATTGTCTCCTGCTTCACCTTGTTCTAGCGTGCTGCTGTCTTAGAAACATTGAGCCTGGAAGCAGTCTACCCCACAGTGTTGCATTCTGCCGGCAAAACCAAGTTTAAACCTGGATTTAATAATGCAGATTTAAAAAAAAAAAAAAAAAAATATATAGAGTGGTCTCAATTTTTTCCAGAGCTATAACAACTACTTGGTTTTTGTAGTTAGATTACATGTAATCTGTCACTACACAACACTGTGTATAATGTGTTTTGTCTCTGTTTTAGTCAGTACCTGGAAAACTACCTGTGGGTGAATTACACCCCTGATGTATCCAGTAATGCCTATCTCATGTCCATATGCTGCATTGTGAATGAGAAATTCCGGGAAAATGTTCCTGCATGGGAGGTAGGGAATTCTCTTGATATAATAGGACATTATAACAAATGTTTTTTCCCCATGAGTAACACCTGTGTTTTAGAAAGGATGCAGACATCTAGCTGTGTATCTGCCACACTCATTTTAACATGATGTCCAAAGTCAGATTTTGACAGGTCTTTTTCTTGAATCCAAGCCTTATTAAATTATGGTGGAATTTTTTAATTATTTGCATCATTTCATATAATCATACTACAAATGAACAATTTTATGAATTTGATTATTTCAGGTATTCAAGTCATGAAATACATTAATCACGAACTAAACCAAAATTATAGACCCCTCCCATCCTTACATTGTCCTCAATCTTGCAACACAGCTTCGAAATAAGTACTATTACTTGTGGGCATCGAAAGCCCTTCCTGTTTCTGTGGAGAGGGAATTATGCCTGGAGATTAGCTGTGCAGCAAAGAGACAAGGCATGTTTTCCAAAGCAAGGTATAAAGCTATTTCAGCTTGAATCAAGTGTTAATTGAACAGAAATGTGACTCTGATCAATATATTCTTGCTGATCTATCATTTCATACAGAATACCTCCACCAATGGTGCACTGTAGCTGTATAATACAAAACATTAGGCTGTATTTGTGTCCTTGTCATTTTTCCATCATCATGAGGAAATGTTTATTTTCTTGAGATACTGACATTGTTTCTATTTACTAAATATTTTAGCGGCATGGCTGCATAGGCTAATTTTAATTGCACTGTAGCTTTTATGCAGTTCAGTTTACATTGAAGTAGTAAAGAGATCTTAGGGGAATGTATTCCATTATCATGAGAAAATGGTATGTTATTTCTCCACTTCCATAGTTGTGTGTGTGTGTGTGTGTGTGCGTGCGTGCGTGCACTTCCATGGGCGATTACACGAGTGCGTGTATATAAATCATCTATCTCTCTGACATGTTTTTTTTATTCCACCACCGCCTGTTTGTCCAGGTTTTTAAGAGGAAATCCCAGCACTTCCCATATTTCTTCAATCGGGTGTTGGAAGTTTTAGTGACTGAAGACAAACCCGGTTTATCCTTACAAGAGCAGACAGTGTTGTTGCTCTTCCTTGACCACTGTTTCAACAGCCTGGTATGTGTATCTGCTTTGGCTAGGGATAATGTAATGTCAAAATGCTCTATACAAATAAAATCGAAATGTTTTTAGGAATTGTTTTGGATGCTGCTATTGGAAATTCCTTCATGCAAAGATGATCGGTCAACTGCTATTCAAGAAAACCAGCTTGATATTGTTTCAATGCAGAATGCAGGCCAGCATAAAAGCCAGAGGAGGAGCAACAAATATTAATTGTGATTGTTTTCAGTTGATGATTCCGTAATTTATTTTTCTCAACACTGAGCAATTCCATAATTTTATCCTTGTGCATAATATATCACTATAATAATATATCTGCGTTTTTTCCCCCTTATACTCTGTGTGCCACGTTATATAAATCTGAAAAGGCTTTTTTCTTGTGTGTGCACGTGTGCGCAGTAACACTGTTTCACCTCAAGTTTTTCTTCTCTTGGCTCTTTCTTTGAGCAGGAAGTAGACCTGATTAGAGAACAAGTACAGAAGCTTGTCTGCCTGCCTATGTGGACCTGCCTGATTCCAGTGAGTAATGTCTGTCTGGTCTATGCTAGAATGTACAAATATTCTTTTGGGATCACATGCAAAGTGTGTGAACCATGTGAAATTATCTGGATTTCTGCATAAATTGTTCAAAAAATGTAATGTTCCTAATAATCGTATAATACAGACAGTCTTCTTTTACAAATAGTTGTAAAACTGAAAAAATGTATTAGCCTCTTGAATATTGGATAATTGGAATCAGGTATTGTGATCAGTTTCTGTAGATTCACCTATATGGCTGGCTTTTAAAAAATGAACGGCATGCACATAAATTTAGTTTGCTCCTCACAAAAGAATTCTGTATGAGTGCATTATAGTTAATAAAAAAGAGATTTCAGCGGCCATCCCAGTCTAGCAACACTGAAACCATGGAACATATCAGTGCTTTAGCTTTGTACATTGGCTTATCCTTTTCTTTTGCAAAGATGATGGAAGCAGCGACGTTGCGACACAAAATGTAAAAATAAAGGCAGTGCAGTTCAGCAGTAAAATATGAATGTATTTTGCTAATTATATTTTCTAAAGAGGGCACGTATTTGCCCCTGTCCTTTTTGGTAAATGTAGATTCCCCACCCACCCCTATGCTTTGCATGGCAGTGTTCATAATCCCTGGGTGGGGGTGGGGGGTCTGATCAACAGATATGAAAAGCATTTGGTTGATCTGATTGTGAAAGTATGTGGTTTTTCATTTTCTAGTAACTGTGAATGATGATCCTTTTGCATGTGGAAGATCTGAGATGTTAAATAATTAAACATGCTTGTGAACTTCACAGGCCAGACTGCAGAAAGAACTGAAGGTGCCAAAGCTGAAAAAATTCTGGGCTTTAATAAAGAAGAATTATGATAAAATGGATGAGAACGCCTTTGAAGAGTAAGCAATCCATTCTTTCTGCGTCATCTTTGCATAATTACTGAGCGAATTCCTGCTAATTTTGCTGGTGCTAATTTTATTATTTGATTTCAGGGCTGATAAACAGCGAACATTTCTCTCCCGACTCATAAAAAAATTCCTTGGGGTTCTGACATCTCTCTCACCATCAGGTAATGGGAATCCCTGGACTTCAGGGAATGCATATGATTTTGGCACCGGTCTGCCTTCACCGCCACTGTAGATGGTTTAATATGTAAGCTGAAAAGCCATTTTATTAATCTTTTAGCAAACAATATTTCAAGATACAAGATTCTTTATTTGTCACATACATATACAGGTACAACATGCAGTAAAATGTATCCTGAACTGCTCATACTTTGTGCAAATAACAAAGAAACTAGAAAATAAATTGTGAGACTGTAAATAAATTAGTGCAATACAGAAAAAAGAAAAATAACCTATAAATTTACAAAGAGAGTATATGCAATTTACAGGATGAAATGAAATTCTGTGCAAAAAATGCTTATAGCCAGTTTGAAGTGCAGTGTGCAGTGTCAGCACAGCAGTGTAAGGTTGAACTATAACCATAGCACTAAGACCGGGAGAGTGACATGTCTTGATTGAGGAGTCGAATTGCCTGGGGATAGAAACTCCTCCTGAGTCTCTCCGTCTGGCCATAATGACACGGAACCTTCTGCCTGAATGCAGGAGTTTGAACAGTCTGTTATTGCGGTGAGACAAGTCCTTAATAATCCTAGCTGCCCAGGTCTCGCATCTCCTGACGTAAATCTCCTGTTTGGAGAGGAGAGCTAACCTGCAGCAGCGTTCAGCTGCCTGGATCACTTTCTGGAGGGCTTTCCGGTCCTGCATGGAGAGGAGAGCTAACCTGCAGCAACGTTCAGCTGCCTGGATCACTTTCTGGAGGGCTTTCCGGTCCTGCACACAGCTCTTCCCAAACCAGGAACAATATTTGACCTTTGGAAGAAAGTTTTTGATGGATCTTATTATTGCTTTACAAAAACATTATATGGATGAAGATCTACACTTAGTTTTTCTCAAATGAAGCAGTAGTGCTATCTTGCAGCAAAGGAAGGAAACTACAGCTGTAGAAGACACTTGGTTTTTTAACAATAAATTGGATATAATTATGATTTTAAAAACTTGTTGGGGACAGTCTTAAACCATCGAAAGCAGTAGTTAACACACTTTTTTTGCCTCACACCATTTTAGAAAGAGCTTTTTTAAACTGCATGAGGATTTGATTAGGTAGTTGGATTTCTTTTCTCTCTCCCTGCTAGTGCAGTCCTAGTAGAAGCTTATGCTTTGGAAAAATTCTTACCTTGTCTTGACTGGGGAATTCATGCATTGGTCTTTTTTTTTTTTTTTAAAGAATAAGGCTGTGATTTTGCATTGTTTCCACTTTCCATTTCAGGAGACGTTTCGTTGGAGAAAGTTCACTACTGCGAGAGGTTCCTTGAGTTAATGATTGACCTTGAGGTGGGAATGTAACAACATTATATTAAGGAGTTCACTTTTGTATTGTACAAAACTAAAGTGAGAAAAACAAGTTTGATGGCAGTCAGTAGTAGGGGACACTACCCCTTGTCCCTAGTGGTACACCTGCCCTTTCAGGGCTGGACTGGAATTAAAAATTGATCCTAGACTTTTGCCGAAACTGACCCACCTCAGTGAATTATTTGAATCAATAGGGTTCATCTGGTTCTAAATGACATTAGTATGTGATGGTAAACCATTGTGTTAGTTGTTAAAAAGTTATTAATCATTTATTTATTTTTACTTTTTTGAGAAAAACACCATGTGCAAAATTATTCGTGCCCCTTGAAATTGAGCTCTTTTTTGAGAAAATACAAGCTTCTATACCATTCAATGGTCTTGGTAATTACTACCATGCTCTAGAGCATTCTAATCAACTGTAAAATGAGTACAGCTGATGCAGTAGTTCTCTAGTCAGTTACTAGTCAACTGCAAGTCATGCCTAAAATCACAGATCTTAATGAGGTCTTGTGGCAGCTCACAAGAGTGGGAAAGGCTATAAAGCCATATCCAAGTGTGTTTAGTGCCATTGGCCACAATGCAAAGGATAATCAAAGTACAAGGAGTTCAACACTGTAAAGGGCATAGTAGGAGGCCAGAAATGACCCCTCCATTGTGATGGCAAGGAAGCCTTCCAACTTCAAAGACCTCAAACTCTTTGCTATAGAGGAGTGGTCCAAAATCCCAGTTGAGACATACAAAAGTCTTGTGAGCAATTATAATAACTGTTTGATTGCTGTGATGGCAAATGAAGGCTTTGCCATTGATTATTGTGAGAGTATGAATAATTTTGGGCAAATCATTTTTCATAAAAAGCTTTTTTCATTTATATCTAGCACAATATCTTAAAATGTTTTGTCACATGCTTCTGTCACTTCAACTGTGATATAAATATTGCTTTTGGTCAGCCTGTATCCTATGTTTGAAAATGTTATCTATGTAATGTATGCAGTGCCTTTTAAAATCCATTTTATTTTAATTATGGCAGCAGCCTTAGCAGTAATTTTAATGTTTGGCTGCCTCCTAGCAATTGTTATGCTTAATAGTTTGCTTTTATCTGTGATGTGCTCCTAGGCTCAGCTTCCAACTCGCCGATGGTTCAACGCCGTGCTGGATAACTCTCACTTGGTGGTCAGGTGTCAGCTCTCAGGTCTTACCCACAGAGAAAATGAAGGGCATCTTTTCTGCCAGGTGAAGTGATGTGGGTTGCCATGGATTTCACGCAATTTCACTAAATTAAATCTTAAATGTATTGGATCTTTTAGCAATTACTCTTTATTTAATCTCTATTGGCTCCGATTGCCACTTTCACAAAAAATATTATATGGATGAAAATCTTCACCTTCTACCCGTGAGACAAATTGCCCCAAAACTGAAGTGCCAGTGATAGGCATGCAGATGACATCTTTTGCCAGCCGTCCATCTGAAATGATGATGGATCTATTTATTTGTTTGTTCATTCAAACATCTTAAACATCATGCATGTCGGTAGTTTTCAAACTGCGGGACACGATGGTTTTCTTAATATTCTAAAATTACACACGCACATAAAGTTGGTCTTGCTATCTAAATGGGGATGTTTATTCATTTCTATGGGGAAAAACTCTAATCCCAGTCACTACACCCTTAACCCCTACCCATCCCTAACCGTAACCATAAGTAACCGACCAACATACAATGGCATTTTTACGTTTTTGATTGCATTCACAGATTTTTGTAAAACTGAGGTTAACCAAATACGGACCTCAAAAGTAGGAAAACCTGAGGTTTTACTGCACTTTGGGGACAATTTGGTCCTCAAATGTGATCTATGCAAACCCACTCATACACACACACCGCTCACTGAAATTTGTGAGGGGATTTAATCATCTCACTTCAAATTGCTGTTGTGCTAATGTTTAATGTGAATCTTTGTGTATTCAGCTCTTGGATATGCTGAAATTCTACACCGGCTTTGAAATAAATGACCAAACAGGGAATGCTCTCACAGAGAAAGAGATGACAAATCTGCACTATGACCAAATCACATCTCTGCAGGTTAGTTATGGTGTGATAATGCTGACTGCTCATTATTTAGCTGTTTGCGTGTTATTGTGAATGAGGGCTGAGAGAGTGAATGCAGGTTTGACACCATGCGCCTTTGTGTTTCAGAGAGCAGCGTTTGCACATTTCCCAGAGCTTCAGGACTTTGCTTTATCCAACGTGGCAGCAGTAGATACCCGCGAGTCCCTCATGAAGCACTTTGGTCCTCTCAGGTATTTCTCATAAATAATACCACGTGTTATCACTGACATTAATTTGCCATAACATTCTGGGGGAAATCCGGGACAGCCCTTTTAAATTCTGGTATCTTTAAGCCTACCTACCAAACAGGAAGATTTATTCAGGCTCCCTATTTTTAATTGATCTTGTGCTTTGTACAGCATTGTGCAGCTGTGGAATGTCACTGATTTCAAAGCTGAGAGCACTGTGCAGTTGCAGTGAGTCAGAATGTCACCTTTTTAAAAAAAAAAAAAAAAGAAAAAAAAAAAACACCAGTACAGTCAAAAAAGTGTCAGGCAGTATACAGTGACTTTCTTTAGGTACCATGACATACTGAACATTCTTATTCTAGGACCTGGTTGTTAGACTAATTTTAATGAATTACAAATGTAGTCAACAGGTATATTGTGTGATTTGAAAAGCTGAAGGTGTGAACTCAGTCTGCCACAGAGTGCAATGCCCCTTGACGTGTATGTGTGTCTGTCTGTGTGCGCACACGCTTATTTATTAGTGTATACGATGACATCCTTAAGTAATGAATATCAAAGCCTACAGGCTGTTGGATCTGGCCACAGTGCTGCCATACATTTGGTTTCAGAATTCTGCTCATGCACATGACTGTGGTATAAACACACTATTTTTAATTGGCTTTTCATTTTGAGGGGTGCCAGAGTGGTGCAGCGATTAGCACCATTAATTAATGTTTTAATGTTCCCTAACACCTCTGGGACCGTTTCCAGTGTTGTTGTTGGGTTTTCTCCAGATTTTCCAGTTTCTCCCCACAGTCCAATAACATGTTATGGTTAGAATTGCCAAATTCCCCATAGGTATTTGTGCCCTGTAATGGGTTGGTGCCCCATCTTGGCTTATTCATGGCCTTGTGTCCAGGTTCAGGACAGGCTCCAGACCTCCATTGATCTCCATTGTAATAAATGTTAATTTTGGATTTTTTTTCCTTCCTGCAGTCCCAGTACACTTCATCAGGTGGCAGCCTACCTCTGTCTCTTACCAGAACTGTCAGAAGGAGAGAACACTACCAATGAAAGAGAGTTCCTCTTTGAAATGCTGGTGAGTGATGGCTGAAGAGCATCCTTTATAACACACCTGGACAAAAGCTGGCTTGTGGGCCAGACCCTCATCAATCACCAATATCTCCAAGCCCTAATTTTTTCACTCGGTTTTGTTACTTGTTCATAGGTATCTCGTCATGAGAGAAGAATCTCGCAGATTGAACAGCTGAACCAAATGCCCCTTTATCCAACAGAGAAGATCATTTGGGATGAGAACATTGTTCCTACAGAATATTATTCAGGAGAAGGTACTTTTGAAGACATTTAAAAACAATATATTTATATTCCTGCCATACATAAAATTATTGCGGTATTTATATTTTGTTTTACAGGTTTATGCTGTAATGTTTGAGAAATTCAAGTTCCAGCAAACGGTAGTGTACTTATTCAATAGCTTGAGTATATTTGTAACTTTCAGGTTGCTTAGCATTGCCAAAACTGAACTTGCAGTTCCTTACTCTGCATGACTACCTGCTAAGAAACTTCAATCTGTTTCGCTTGGAGTCCACCTATGAGATCAGGCAAGACATTGAGGATGTGGTGTCTCGGATGAAACCATGGTGAGCTTTGCACGCTTTTTTTCAGTGGTTCTTCTGCTTTTCCATGAAAAGCTTGACAGACACTAATAAAATTACAGTTAATCAGTCCAGCAGCCTCATTCTATTTCATTTATGATGGAAAAAATGCAAATTCACAGAAAAATATAGGTCTGTACATATTTATAAAACCTGGTGTACATGCATTGTCCCTCGGAAATGTCTGAAGTATCTACTGAATGCATACGTACACGAGCCTGACATCCTGCCCAGTTTGACTACTAGTGACAATTCGATATTTTCAGTTCATTGGAAGTGATGACGATATGTTGAAATGGCAAATTCAGTTCTTCAAAGCAAATGCATGGTGTTTGACTTAAACAGAATATCAGTAGAATAAAATAATATATCCCAGTTCACATTTTCAGATTTACCTTTTTTTAACGTTAAAGTGCTGGTTGGTGGTATGAAAAGTTAGCGTGTGTGTGGTCATTTTGATGGTTTACCTGCAAGTTCCTGCTTTCCAATGGGTATTGCCTTTTCACAATATTTCCAAACTGTTGTGTTTGTCTGCCCCTGAGTTTTTGTGAATTTTTGCTGTCAAGTTTTATTTGATAAATCCTGGATTTTTGGCATCTTTTAGTGCATATGTAACTTTGATTAACAAGGCCCCATGTGTTCACTACTACTTGATGACATTGACCTTTTCCATCTAGGCAATCAGAGTACGGAGGTGTCGTTTTTGGCGGTTGGGCTAGAATGGCACAGACTATACTGTGCTTTTCTATTGTGGAAGTGGCCAAGCCCAACATTGGGGAGAACTGGCCTGCCCGTGTTCGAGCAGACATCACGATCAACCTCAATGTGCGCAATGAAATCAAATCAGAATGGGAAGGTACATTTTTTTATTTCTGATACATTCCTTCTTATTACTAAGACATCTGTGTTCTTTACTGAGCAGATACATCTCTGTATTTTTACAAGTGAAATGTAAAGCTCATATTTTTTAATTCACTGTTTAATGGGTTTTCTCATGAATATATCCTTTTTGCATTTCTGTAAATTGCTACTACTGTTCAGGACTGCGGAAACACGATGTTTGCTTCCTCATCACGGTGCGGCCAAACCTCTTGTACGGCACACGTTTTGACCGACGGCAGTCGTTGGTGGAGCAGGCGGGGCTGGTGTATGTGAGGGGCTGCGAGGTGCAGGGCATGCTGGATGACAAGGGCCGCGTCATCGAGGATGGTAGGCAGCGAGTAACAGAAGGAATGTCACTGAAGTGCTTTTCATATGATGCACTTATTTCTTTTTGTTTTTGCTAAACTTTGAGTTTCCAAAGAAAATAGCAATTTCAGGAATGCTGTAGGCTTAACTGTAGGGGGATACCTATATGGCAGAGTGTAACCTTTGGTTAGATTGTTGTTGTATAAATTAACAAGTGGTTAAAACATCCTGCGAGTTCCTCAAAATTTTGATTCCTTTAGGGGGAGTCTTCAGAATGATTAGCTAATACAATGCTATGATGCTAAATTGATGTGCTTTTTCCAATATTGAGGTCCTGAACCGAAACCCAAGCTGAAAGGCGACACCCGGACA
Organism: Stomatorhinus walkeri; assembly: GCA_026784285.1. Lineage (NCBI taxonomy): Eukaryota > Metazoa > Chordata > Actinopteri > Osteoglossiformes > Mormyridae > Stomatorhinus > Stomatorhinus walkeri. Next base: position 6,538,916 of record JAODUD010000026.1, on the reverse strand, counting down.
TTTCGTGTTTGGCTGGACCCAAATCAGTATCAGCAGGACATGACAAACAGCATTCAGACAGGGGCAGAAGACCCCTATGAGACCTTCAACATCATTATGAGAAGGAAGCCGAAGGAAAACAACTTCAAGGTTTGTGGCAGTGATGCTGCTCAGCTGCGTTCCTGGGTTTTTCCTAGCCCAGGATTCCCCAATTCCAGTCCTTGAGGGTTCATCTCAGGATTTTCCTGCACAAACACACCTACTAAACCTGGTAAAAAGCTGATTTAAGATGTTTGAGCAGGGATATCTGCAAACTGTTGCAGGCTGGCCCTCCAGGACCGGAATTGGTGAACCCTGTTCTAAGCCGTCAGAATGTACAGAAGTGGTTTATATACCTTGGTTAAGTTTTGTAGTCTGTAGATATTTTTTAGACATCTCTATCTTGTATGATTTCTCTTTAGCATACATTTATTTAATCAACATCCTGAATGGATCAATCCGATTTAAGATCTTCTTCCTGTCCCCATACATTCAGGCTGTCTTGGAAACCATTCGCAACTTGATGAACACCGAATGTGTTGTCCCAGAATGGTTGCACGACATCATCTTGGGATATGGGAACCCAGACAGCGCTCACTACTCCAGAATGCCCAACCAAATCTCCACACTTGATTTTAATGACACGTTCCTGTCTGTCGACCACCTGAAGGATTCCTTTCCAGGTCACAAAGTGAAGGTCACTGTTGATGACCCTGCCCTTCAGATACCCCCTTTCAGGTCAGTTTAAACTGTGTATGTATGCATGTTTTTTTAATATAGGTAGCATTGGGTTATTGCTCAACAATGATCTAGTTAATAGGGGGAATCAGAATACCTTTACCCTGAAAAAAACTGGTTGTAGTTACAGACTATTTGTGTGAAGATACACAACGGGCAAAAGTAGAATACACAATGCTGTGTACAACACTTGTATATAAAAACAATTTGAAGTTACTGCGTGAAACGGACCATGTGAGCGGAACATGAGCGAGGAGCGGAGCAGGCGGAATTAGCTCTGTAGCGGTCGCTCCGTCTTGCTCCAATTTCACTCCAATACCACTCACACTACAATTCTGAGGCGTGCCCAAATCTACCCAGAAGTCATTTGTACATTTATCAAGACTGTTGCACAAATTGGCCGAGGTGGAATTCGCAAAGTATGTCACAAAGGAAACTGATAGATCACACAAGTGAACTATTCTTATCAAGTGTATAGATGACAATGTAGACCAAGAACAACAATGTGGTGAAACTGTTTCAGCAAGTAAAGATTTACTTTGGAATCACTTTTCTAAGAAACATGAGTGTGTGCTACACAAACAAGCGGAAGCAAGAGAAAAACGTGAGCAGGTTTTATATGGTTGTAGCATATCAAGTCTACAAAGTAAATAAAAGTGTAAAAGCCTATAAAGTAAATATTGGTAATCCATTAAATGTTCTGTCATTCAAAGTAGGTCTGATAGGATTTAAAAATTTAAAAAACGGTTAAAAAGGCCATCAGTTCCTCAGCAAGTTATTTAAAAATAAAAACTAACCCAAGCCAAAAATAAGTAGGTAAAGCATAATAAACGCAGCAATCTCAGAGCAGCCATAACAAGCAACTGTTAGGCTCGTGCCTGTGGCAAAAAATATAATGTAGGGAATTAAGTTAATACTAAAGTTATGCTGCACTAATAATATTGGCTATTTAGTTTATTGCTCAATTCAACAATATATATCAAAGCTCTGTAACCTAATCACTTAATTACTGTGTAATTTAGTGTTGGGTAATATTTTAATGCATGCAAGGGGTAATTCCTATTTGTGTAAATCTGGTTTAGGGTTGGCATTCAGCCTGTACTCTGTGCGTTTTCCCCGTTTTGCAGGTTTCTTCCTGCAGTTCATATGCGCTTGGAATAACTGACTAAATTGTTCATATGTGTTGTGAATGCATTGTGGGCTATGTGCCCAGTGCTGGATATCCTGTCCCAGGTGTACTCCATACATGGCCTATATTTTTTTGCTGACAAACATTGTATTTGCGTGGTTTAAATAAGTTTGTTGATATGAATATTGATTTTCATGTATTCATGTATCCACTAGAGGGCTGTATGACCAAAAATTTATATCAAGGTATTTTTCAAAGTTATAACGGTTTCACACATACGACAGTATTTTATTTTATTTTATTTTTTTTTAGTATGACTTGGTGTTTACCACATTTTACATGGCACATTTTTGTTTTACGTTTTTGCATTGTTCCCACATGAACTATATTTTATTATTAGCCATTGCGACCTATCATCTGCTTTAATGATAATACAGCTGACGTGTTTGTCGGCTAAATTCTTATCGATTAACGGCTAATGTTAAGGTATGCGCTGACCAAGTTAACATTTTTATGTGTTTGATAGTTTAATGTTGCTGGAACGCGAGCTTTACTGACCTCATGAAATTTCTCTTAAAGACCCCGGTGTTGGTCTTTAAGATGCTTCACCAAGTTTGACGTACTACTTGAATTTGTCGCCACGGCTTTGTAGCACTGTTTGCATAGAGGCTTATCGACAACCTTAGCCTTTCCATGTGCATCTGCAAAATACTTCCATTTTTTTTTTTTAAAGCGACTTGCAAAGTGCCTTCAACTGCAGTATATGTCATGTTCAACCAACTCTGTATGTGTGTTAACCAGTGCAATAGCAGTGGCTATTGAGGGAACGAGAGGGACTGCACGAGTGTGTATGTACGTGCGCGTACGCGCACTCTAGTGGTGCTGTGTGAAGTGTTGCGAATGAGGTGAAAACCGCACTGTTGGTATCAATAATGGTGAAAATGAGTATCTAATCAGATACTAATTTTTAATATCAACTAGTATCTGAGAATCAATTTTTGACAACCCCATTGTCTCATTTTCAACTCCAGCGTCAGCTATATCTTTTGTTACTGATCTTTTGCAGTACATTTTTAGCAATGCAGCAGTGAAAATGGTTACCCTGTAAACAGTTTCCGGCTGCACCACTTTACGAACGTTGTGTAGGCTATTTAAACTGTTATTGCGATATAAGAATATTTCATATCATAATAATAAACATGTTTCAGTATGCACTGTATAGTGCCCAGCACTAGTATCTACAATGCTAATCTGCATCACACGAGCAGAAAAACTTATGTCTCATTTATCATGCAGAACATTTGAATAATGTCGAAAGTGTGTTTCACATAAAGACTGCCTGTACTCTTCTTAACCCAGAATCAAGTTCCCAGTGAAGGACGTGAAAGGGAGAAAGCGGAAGGCTGAGGAGGAAGGTGAAGTGGAGGCTGGCGACGATAACACACTACTGGTGGAGCCTCACATCATTCCCAACAGGGGGCCCTATCCCTATAACCAGCCGAGGAGGTGAACCAGTCTTTTCCTTCTGATAATTATAATTCATGAATTATGGAGTGTATGTCCCTGTAAGGTAAGACACTGTCCTTGTGATCGGAAGGTCGCTGGTTAAAATCGTATGATCGGCAGCGTGATGTCACTGTTGGGCCCTTAAGCAGGGCCCTTAGCCCCAGTTGCTCCAGGATCTGACCCTGCTTTTTCATTTGTTCATTTGGATAAAAGCATCTGCTAAATAACTAAATGCAATATAAATGTGCTTTTACATATCCTCAAAATTTCAGTTCATTGCTGCATTGCAGCAACTATAATGTTTACTTTTTAGGATCTGAAGTAGCTAAAAACCTCTTAGTTCTTTGAGTAAATAAAGGTAAAATATCTGCTGATGTCCATGTTAACCTTTTTATTTTGAATGTCAACAGAAACACCATCCGCTTCACACCAACACAGATTGAAGCTGTGCGGGCAGGCATGCAGCCTGGCCTTACAATGGTGAGTCCTTCATGATTGACGCATCTTATTAGTCAGTTATAGTAACATGTACCTTCAGAGGATTCATCAGCTGAACCTCTCTTCCAGGTTGTGGGCCCTCCTGGTACAGGGAAAACTGATGTGGCTGTGCAGATAATCTCCAACCTTTATCACAACTTCCCTGAGCAGAGAACTCTGATTGTGACACACTCTAATCAGGTACCTACATGAAGATTAAGGAGAAAGCAAATCATTCTGTGTGACATGCACATTAATCAGATGTGGCACTGTGGGCCATTGTGGTCTCACATTATAGAAATTCTGACTCTGCTTCTATGTCAATGCATTTTTTGTGTTTATTTCATTTGTGCCATTTCTTCCCATAGTCCGTAACTTATGGAAATGTGAATTGGCCATAGTTAGCCGGACTAAATGACGGAACTGTCGCTGGAATACAATGCTGCCATTTCCATCAGTACCAAATTTAATTTGCTATTAATTTATGGTTATGGTAGTTTCTGGTAGATGCAAAATGGCATCAAATAGTTAAAACCCAGATTTGATCTCTACTGACTGCATTTTTGTAATAAACTGCTATCTTAAGTCAAGCAGAGACATTGAGGTATGCACTCAGTTCTGTGGGGGAGTTTTGTGGTTTTTGTCAGCTGTCATTGTCCACTGTGGCCTCTTCATAAGAGATGCTATCATGGCTTTTGATCCTTTAGCTGCTGGACCTTTCAATTCCTGATGGAATGTGGGCATTGTTGGAGTTTCCATTCAGCAAAATATGCTTCTCCACTTTCTTGCTGCTTGACCCAGCTGCACTGGGTCTGTCAGTCTGTCTCTGTGCTGGTTCATACTTCTCCACACAAGTGCAACACCCACATATCCACACAGTGTATGTGGAGACAAAAATGTTCATAGTTCTCCAGTGAAACCTCGTACTTTTGCACATGTGCACCATTTGTTGTATACATAATGATAGTATTTAATATTATTATTATTGTTATTAGCTATAACAGCAATAGTAATTATATTATTGATTATAATGATAATGACATGCAAATAGTCCGTAGTGTTTGCAAACTAACCCAACGTTCATCAAAAGCATCCATGTTGGTGTTTAAAGACGCTAGTGAACCAATTGTGCGCAGTGTGTCCAGAACTTCGTCGATTTCTCACAGTATCACCTGTCTGCTTGATCGTCAGGAAATAATTAAATAACCCCTTTCTAGGTTAATTTAATATTAGTGGGGGGTCACACACACCTAATCATGTATTTGCTGTCTAAAGGCCCTGAACCAGCTGTTTGAGAAGATCATGGCACTCGATATTGATGAGCGACACCTCCTCCGACTGGGCCACGGCGAGGAGGAGCTGGAGACAGAGAAAGACTTCAGCAGGTGAGAGAGGGAGAGCCTTTCTCTCATACTCTTAGCTCTTTCAGTAAATAAGGTTAAAACACCTACTGACACGCATGTTAGTCTTTTAGATTTGTAATGCAATGCTACCCACTGACTAAAGGAAAAGGGCATTTTGCAGCAGCAATTTTGTCTTTTTAACTTGACAGCTTTTATTTAAAAACCATTTGCAGTTTGTAAAGATGGCACACTATAAAACAGCTGAAACTAGATTTGGTGCTGTGCGAAATGACTGCATTGTATTCCCTGACAGCCCTGTCATTTGGTCCAGCTTTCTAGTCTGTACTCGTCTCACACTCACTAATAAAGTTGGTTAAAAACCAGACAGCATTTTGATTTTCGATATGAAGTGGTTGCGCACTATATGGGGCAGGAGCCAACTGTAATCCCTACATTTCTCAAAAGACTTAATTGTACAACATGTCCAGTGTATTTTTATAATTCACTTTCACAAACTAAAGCAGGATTTTAGTATAGCATCAACAGTGCTCCTGTAGCTCAACCAATGCAGCTTGAAAGGTAACGGAGAGCTTGTAGGTCTCAGGGAGCACACAAATTGTAGCCCATGCCTATACTGTAAATCTTTTTAGATAAAAATGCCTGTTAAATGTAAATGATTTAAATGTACATTGTGCACAACAAAAATCTGTGGCCTCTCCAGGGTTCTGTATATACCATTAATGAATCTGTTATAGTTCTTACTGTAATGTCCTGTCTGTGACATTTTCATATGGACATTAAAACATACATAAAGAAATGCAAATAACCACCTAATTTGGTGGGGAAAGTTTCCGGAAATTGTCATAAGGGGAAGAAGAAAAGACGTCAGCACTTCTGGATCATGGGCAAATACAGCTTTTTCTTTGAATGATAGGCGTTGTGCAAGTTGGTGAGTGTGGGACAAGTAGGGCTTAGATAGCCGGAGTGAATGACAGCTGACGGTGGAATACAATGCTGCCATTTTCAACAGCACCAAATTTATTTTGGCATTAATTTGCCGTTAATTAATTACTACAATTTCTGGTGGATGCTAAAATGGTGTCAATAAATAGTCCAGATTTGATCTCTACTGATTGTATTTTTTTAATAAACATCTAAAACGTATGAGGTGACCCCTCTACAAAATTTCACATTACCGAATAGTCTACAAGTCATGAACATCTATGTTGTTTGGTCTATTTACAATATAGCAATTACATGTCTCCACTACCAGTTGAAATGGTATTGTTCATGCTGATCCTTAAATGGAGCTTGGGATTTAGTGGCTGTAATTTTGACCTATCATGCTGTCTGATTCATGTGCAGATATGGGAGGGTGAATTACGTTCTGTCACGGCGATTGGAGCTGCTGCAGGAAGTGGCCAGGCTGCAGGAAAGTCTGGGTGTGTCAGGGGATGTCTCCTATACCTGTGAGACCGCCGGACACTTTTACCTGTACCAGGTGAGACCTCTGGTCTGCGTGCCTAGTGACTGACATTATTATTGCACAGATGTGAATCCCTCAGTTACAAATAGATGTTCTTGCTTTTGGCATCTTTCACATTACATTTACATCACCTTAATAGCTATTGAGTATGTGATAGTGAGTTGTTCAGGAGTGTACCAAGATTCTGCTTGGTACAAAAACATCAAACACCTGAGAACAAGTTGCTAATCAAGATTGTTATAATATGCTAATTAGATTATCATCTGCTCGTGTTTCTGAAGTCATGTCCTATCCAAGGCCAGAAATTTAACTTTGACAGCTGAAAGACAATAGACCTAGAGAAACTGACGGGATGCTCCAGTCTTATTGGTCAAGCTAGACTGATCCAGAGTAGACTGAGGTATATGGTAAGATATGCAAGTGAGTCAATGTTAGTTTAGAGATGTCAAGTTAATGTCTTCATCGTAGTTCCCAAGACCAAGCATAGCACTCTTCATGCACACCACTTGCCTTGCACAGTAATGTGGCCTCTATCTTGAGCTGAAGTACCATCCTTGTCTGCAGTCTTTGTTTGGATTTGTTCTCTATGTATATCATATATAGCTTGGGCGTGGCTCTGGATCTGCAAGGTAGTGAAATGTGCAGCTTGTCTAAACAGAATGAATGCCAGAATTTCAGTGTTATCCACATTTCATGGAATTGCAAGCAATCACAATCAAACCCTGTCCCATAGTGGTCAGCTCTTTACTATTCCCAGACTCAAATGTGACATCACACTTTCAGGTCACTAACAATGCACATTAATATAAATTACTGTTCAACTACTTAGAAAGCTCTTTTTAGGTTATACAACATGAGCTATTTTCTGATTTATATATTTTTGGTGAGACTGGTAATCACTTTAACTGAGTGTGTGTGTTTTCCCAGGTGATGTCTCGCTGGGAGGAGTACCTGAGTAAAGTAAGGCCCAAACACGGCCAGCAGGTCCACGTGCAGGAAGTGGCCTCACACTTCCCCTTCCACAAGTACTTCAGCAATGCACCGCAGCCGGTGTTCAGGGGTCAGACCTACAAAGAAGACATGGACATTGCAGAGGGCTGCTTTCGACATGTCAAAAAGATCTTTACCCAGCTGGAGGCAAGTCCAAGCATCACATGCCAGTTTAAAACATCACCTGAGGTTTTAACTCGTTACTATGGCTGCGATAACACATTTTACCATTGTGATTTAATTGGATTAACCTGCAACAGCTTTGCAGATGGGAACATGGTGCTGTGATTTTTCTGCCTGGTAGAAAAGGCAATGGGGAACAGATGAGGTTATCGTATGATGAAAAAAACGCAAGAGCAAATTGTATTCCCCTGACTTTGGGTATTTATTGTTTTGGGACTGGT